>OMKR01044520.1:0-13408 GCA_900302355.1 Cyttopsis rosea | reverse complement strand
TCCCGACACAGACATTTACAATTTTGTTTGGTAGTATGCCGTGTGATTTTTCTAATGTAAAATATGTGCTGTGGCTTACAAAAAAATGTCAACTCAAAATTGTCTGCGAGCCATATGCCGTCATCGAAAGAGCCATATATGGCTCGCGAGCCATTGGTTGCCGACCCCTGATCTAGAGGAAGTAAAAATGGTAACACGGTTTCCGTAGGTGAACCTACAGAAGGAGCATTAACGTGAGCCCCGGCGGCAGTGGTAGCGAGCCCCGGCCGGTCACACAAAACACCTCACCAAGGGGACGGCGCCTGGCTGGAAGTCACGCGGCGTACTTATTTTTTCCGCTCTCAAAACAAAAACAACAAAAAAGGAAATCTTCGAAATTGGCACTTTAACATAATGGGAATATACTGGGAATGTAAGGGGAATTTTCAGCTGATGTTAGAAATGTTGCAATATATATATTAGAATGTGAATTAGACACTTTATTATTGCACTATTATAAGCTTATACTATGATGGTGGCATGAAAGAAACAAAAGAAATAATGAAATTGTTAATCACAATTATTTGTATGATTGTATTAAATGTCATGATCGCCACACCCTCAGTTGTGTCAATGAGTTTTTAATGCCATGCATTGTCCCAAGCTCAAAAGCTTATTTGCAGTTAGGTGATACAAGTGCAAGAGCCTGTCAAATAGCAAACCAACCTAAACTATGAAAAGCAAACTATATCATTTAATCACTTTTTGAATGGATGCCTACTTTAATGCTTACATTTTATAATTGTAGTTGTCATATCAATGTTGAACTGCTATGTTGAAAAATAGTCTATTTTGAATGTCCTTGTACCTTGAACCAAGGCTTGATCTGTGTATGAAACTTGACTTTGCTTTAAACGGATGATATAATATTCTACCCTGTGAATAGCCAGAGACTTAACAGTGCCATACTTACCTGTGGAGACCATGCGTAATTCCATAACTGGCTCCATCAAATCCACACTGGTGAGAGTGAACGCTCATAATGGCCGCCCCATGCCTAGGAGATCAAAAGCAACATTCAGACTTCAAAAACACAGTCCTTGCTCATGAGATGATGAAGGAACGAGCCCGGCAGGAGACCTGGCCTGGCCCAAGACACTCGGTGAAGAGGGTCTCTACGGGAGGCCTCTCCCACACCTCCACCCACATCTCTCTCTCTTCCTCTGACTGTCTTCTTTACGTAGGAACGACATCATGGAGTCCCAACGAGACAAAGACGATAAGAAAATGGCTTTAAACTAATATTGGAAATGGACTTCATAGACTACAGACAGAGTCAATCTGATTGTTATACAATGCGTGCAACCTGACTAAATACGAATTATTTTAATATGCAAAGGTAGGAGTGTGATGACAATTTTGTTTTATAGTCTTGGGATAGCCAGCCGCATTGCCATCATCAATAAAACTCATACCTCAATTGATTTCTGTGTTACTGAAATGTATGGATTTCTACTTTAATATGGTGGGACCGAGGGGAAAACAAAATGCAGGTGGTGTCTGGGATCCGCTTCCCAGGGAAGTGCAGGTGGTGTCTGGGATCCACTTCCCAGGGCAGATCCTTCTTGTTTACAGAACTGCCAGTGCAGACAGAGGTCCTCTGAAACAAGGGGTTTTTTCCCCACTTTGTCCTTGGATCTGTGACTTGAAAGTATGTGTGTTTCCCTGTTGCTCTGGGACATTTTGGAAGACGCTGCACCGACCACATCTCGGCAAGTGTCTATTTTCCCGGTATTTGCAAATACCTAAAATAAACGTACGTTTAGACAAGAAGTTGTGTAATCGATACTTTATTGATTTATCTCACACCTGGGTACATCAGATTAAAATTGGGTGCGTGCAGTGGATTTTGTTTTCCACGACAGGAGTAGGCTCTCTGACCCTGTGCTCATCTTGTGTCGGGGACAGATTGCCGTCACACCCGGCATTAACATGCGTCTCAATTGTGTCTTTAGTGACCATTTGTGATCCAAATTTCGTTTCCTCGCATAATATGCATATAATCACAAGGTTTTGTCTCCTGCAAGCCAACAAGGGCTTTGCTTTTCTGGCATCGCTGCTACTTTCAGCTGGAGCCATTTTGTGAATTATTTTGTGAAATGTCCACATGTATAGATTGGTTGCCGTATGAATCGTGACGTTTACTTTGAACTCAATTGTTAGATCTAATTGGGCTGCCGATTTCTAATGAATAAACTTGTAATTAAAATTTTCAGCTATACACGTGACCATTGCGTCTACATTAGACACATTAGGAAGCATGTTATGTGTGCTGGCTCCCTCCAGGCTGCCTTGGAAGGAGCATTGTCTAACCCAGGAAGGAGAATGTTTGTTTCCATCTTTAAGTGCTGACTCATTCATTACACTCACGCAGTCCAAGCTACTAAAAGTTTTGGATTGATTTGTACTTTGGCCTGTTTGTTTGTGTTAAATAACAACAGCCGAGTGATTGAAACGAACCGATTCTCACTCAAAGTCCTTGAGCGGGTTAAAAAAGTAAACAAAGCGAAAAATACGGAAATGAAGTTTACTCCTCAGACATTTCCTGCGAGTTAGAAGTAATTAGGTGATCGGATCGAGCCTTGGGTGAATTCCCAAATGTATACTTATACACGTCGGCGCGATCCGATCGACTCAGATGCATTTTAATGCCAAGTCTGAAGCCAGTCTGGATTATTCACACGCTGAACAGCATCACGTTCCTTCACCCGTATCTGCTCGACTCATTTGAACTATTTCTCAGAAATTCTAATTTGAAATTATTGCATCGCAAACAGACATCTGAGTTAAGAAAAGCAATTTCCAGTCACACCTGACAAGAACCGGTGACTGACATCCAAAGTCGAGCTAGTTAGCAATGCAGAAGGACTCACCTGGGCCGAGAGGAGTCGTTCCTCCTTCCCTTCCAAGCTGTGGAAATTGACTTTCTTACGTCAGACTATGCAACGCCTAGTGTCACAGCAACCACTGCTTTGGTCCCAATTTGGTCTTCAATATCAGTCGTAACCAGTCCCAGGTAATGCCAATTAGGTATCACATTGCTGTCTAGCTGACCACAAGCACTGACATCTAGGAGAGCAAAATAGATAACTACCGAAACAAGAAAATTTGTACTGCAGCTACAGTTCCACCATTAAAAGCGACCCTAGCTGTTAAAGGGGACCTATTATGCTCCTTTTCAACAGGTTAACATGTTAATCTGATGTCCCCAAAACATGACTTTGAAGGGTTTTTTTTGCTGAAAATGCCACTCAAATTATGCATTCTAGCCATTCTAACATGCCTCAAAACCCCTCCTGTTCTCGACGGGCTGTTTCAGTGTGTGTGCAGTTTTTAATGCTCCCCAAGCCCACTCCGGAACTGTTTGCCCCAGCTCTGTGAGCCAATGGGGTTTGAGCATGAATAGTAGGGTATGAAGTACGTAAGAATGTATATAAACTTTCACTTATTTCACCTCAGCAGTCCATGAAAATCTGTTTCTGATCAAATTTGAGGCGAGAAATAAGCAATCCAGTTGCTGAATCTTCACTCATATTAGATCTACAATGCCTAATTTTATGGTTTTATGACTTTCGTTGCCACTGCCATAGGCAACATAGGAGTTATGTCAGAAAAGAAATTCCCTCAAGAAAAAAAGTTCATCAGTGAGCGATCATCACAGTTGGGGACACTTTCTCAGTCGCTCTCTTCTCGTGGGTGGAGTTACTCAGAGAGGGGGCAGTTCTAATTCTACTGAGGCCCCAAGTGACGTAGGAAGGGGTCGCAAATCTGAACAGCATGTTGAATCACATGTGTTGACCCAAATGTATGTGGACAAGAAACACTGAAAAAGTGAGTTTTTTTTTAATAATAGGGCACCTTTAATAGTCATTTCCAATATCACTTAACACAAGCACAATATTGTTTACTGTTAAAAACTTTTTTCATTTTTCATACCAGTTTCATACCATGTTTTTGTCAATACATGTTTTTGTCAATACGCTGCATGTTTTAATTGAAGGTAACCCCGCACCACACGGTTGCTCCCTCTGGTGCTTTCCATCTACCGAATCTGAAACTATCACCAAGTTTTTTTTTTATGGTCTTCCTAGCGCTCTGTTCCCTTACATCGCTTTCCCGTCTCTTACTTGTCTACCGTTAAATCAATCTATCCTTTTTTCACCTTCATCTTTCTTTCTCCCTTTCAATGTTTCTCACATTCCTTATACATCCACATACCAGCGTCCCTCCTTTCTCCGCCTCATTCATCCCTCACTTCATATCGCTCTCTTTCTCTCCCCACCATTGAGCCCACCCTGGCAGCCTTGGCCCTCTTAAATGCATGATTTCTTCCGAGAGATATCCTTCTGCACTGACCTCTGTGCTAGCTGGCTGCCTGCCATCTCCACTCAATGGACTCATCAATCCATCTTGGTGCTTGGATGGCCTTGATTTTATTGTCTCACACAGCCCTCTGTCATCCTGTTCATCTCTCATCCTTAATGTCATCCTTTCAGATTTTAACATGTCTGCATTTTCTGAGCACACGGCGTTCAAGTCGGAATGGCAAAGTGCAGGTGGACCATTGTCTTCAAGTCCTTGCTGGAACAACACGTAATGGACGTGTCACTTTTATAAAGATGGACTATTGTTTCCATTCATTTTCAAAAGCTAAATCACTGGTGTCCAATTACTGTATGTAGACAGTATGTAACATCCAATTTCCATATATATTTTTAAGATTCTTTTTAGATTTAGTTTTATTTAATGATGTTGGAGATGGGACTTTTTTTTTTTTCAGTTTTAAGCACCTCCCTTAACTAAAGGCATTGTAGAAAGGGAGCAGGGTGTTGAATGGTTTCAATGATTCGTATTTAATGAGGTATATTTTGTCACAATAGTATACACTCAAGAGGATTTACATGCATCACCAGTTTCTAGCAACTCATTTCTGATAGCTTTGTCATATTCCCTCCCTCCAGTTTTTTCCCGGGGTGAGTGGGGATCATTGGGAGAATGAATAAATTCATGACCAGTTAAGCTTTGGCCCTAATTTGCAAAGAAATGCCTTCACAAGGAAATCACTGATCAATAATCGGTCTGCCATGCTGCCAAAGTCTTCATTGCAGGACAAATACAACTTATTGGCTCATCCGGGAGTGTCCTGTTATATATGGACATGCTAAATGTCAGTCATGCTTGCACGGGTCTCCAAGGCCATTATGAGCAGTTGCTGAACGCTATTTATAGAGTGCCTCAGCATGTTTAGTCATGAAAGACCTGACCCCTTTAAATCAAAGTCTCATGCGTTGAGTAGTGGACATTTTCCTTTTGTATCATAAATTGTAACATCAAATCATAAATTTTGACCTTGGGAAAAGTGAAAATGAAGTAACTGTAGACTACCCCCCCAAAAACTTGAGCATCTCGTCCACGCTCTCTGCCTTGTATTTTCTCTATACTAACCAGACTCTAATCCTCAAACGCTCACACTTCACAATAAAAACTTCCATAAATGTGCACAAGCCCGACAAATCATCCGTCATCATCCTCCATCTAAAAATATTAATATTTGTCCCTGGCGGAGAATAGGAAAGAATTCAAAACAAAGGCAATTGTGTGACAGTAACCTTCATCTTTATCTCTCATCAGCCTTTCATCACATGCGTCAATTTTCTATCGTTTTTTTATTAAAAAATCTTTCTCTCAAATAAGTTCCTCCACGGTAACACATTGCGACTGCAGCACATCGATGCTGGTGCACCCTGCTGAAATCTGCTGAAACCTCCACGTTCAGACGCCACTATCAAACCTTTCAATTTCTCAAGCCAGAAAGTTTCCTATTCTAATTGCGTTGACGTGTTATAATGGGTTATTCACAAGGCTGTATGAGAAAATAGCACACAACTTTACGTATATGCATTCTCCCCACCTCCTAAATCCCTGAAATGTCTTAATTTATTATGTACCTGTACATACGTACATATATTTTTAATCTGATGAAGTGGAACCAGCCTCAAAATAGTGTAAATGTCATACTTTTTGCTGAGAAATTTCTCAACAAAATGTCGACCTGGAACCTTGCATTTACTCAAGAATCGAATAATATGGTCAATATTTAACAAGATTAGCTAAATGCCATATGAATCAGTGTTTGTCAAGTGGGTTGTCAAGAGTGAATTATCTTGCTTTGCTAATTTCAACTCGCACAAGTGGTGCCAGTAGTTTCGGAGGTTTCAAGTGTGCGGTTAAGAAATGCTCATAGCTCAATTATTCCAGTAAGATTAGGTCTGATTATTATCAGTATGTTATATTTCTACTTGACGCATGGAACAATTTATTGATGGACGTGGTTATTGATATTTATTGAGATTTCTGCATTTTGAGTAAGGAAATCTACTATTTATTCATATGAGATGTATTGACGGTTGGTCAGGACAGCAGGACGGGAAGGAAGGACTGCTAAATGTCTAACTGTCCATCAATCTGTCGAGTGAAGGATATGGGCAGATGGATGGAGAACATACATGACTTAACAGCGACTGCATTGTATAGGCTCTGGCAATTTGCCTTAATTATTGACCTAATCATTTTGAGTGATCAGGGCTGAATGCTGGTGACGTGCTGTCTTCTGATGCATTGTGATTATTATTTTGTCTGTGGCATTGCTTGTAATTTCATGACACCATGAATTTGACATTAAATACTATTTACAATAAAATGTAATGATAGTACAGATAGTAGATGATAATAGGACAGTAAAAAAAAAAGGAATTCCATGTGTGCTTCACCTCACCTCTTCACACACTTCGGTTCAGCATCTGCATCACACTGGTGACACAATATTCCACAACGAGAGCCACAAATAATAAAATAAAAAAAGATAAAAACATCAATACGCAGGTACCCCATATTAGAACATGTATTTTATATTCCTCTCTCCACCTTTTACTGTCAAAGCCACATAAACAGCCTGCATCTATCAACTGCCACACCACATGGGTACACAGAGGGACTGACTTCTCGTTTGGAGACACGATTATACAATTATATTCTACATTATGTGCCAAAAAAAATATTGCACCCAGCTAGACTGGTTTTATAAATCAAACTGATTAGTCAATGAGTCAGGCACTCACACAAACAAGGAAAAATAATGGGTTTGAGCCTCAGCCACCAAAAATGAAAAATATCACCCAACTGCCTATTGTGATTTGCTGCAACGGATCCGGCTAAGTGTCTGCTAACACCCCGGCTGGCTAATTGAGTTAGGTTCATAATGGTTGAAGTCCACAATGAAATGTATGCAACCCATCTGCCACGTTAACTGACAGAGATCGAATGGACTAGTCAGATGTTAACCGCTTGGGATTTTCAAAAGGTTTCACTCTACTTGTGGTTTGGAATGCGGCGACAACCTGCACTGAATCCCCTCACTCTGCATTCCTTTAAGATTTAACAATTGACATTCTTCTTCGGTCTTCTTCTTGCTCAAAATATGCTCGAATTCGAACATTATTAGAGGTTCTGTGACATCATCATTTCTGTCTTCTCACCTGACAGGAAGATCAATTCTGCAGAAAGAATTGTTGGGTTTGGCTGATGGATGTCCCGTACGGAGGCCCTCAAATGACGCTCATCGTTTCCTGTCATTATTCAAGGTTACAACGCTGACAAACAGCGGTATTTCCAAAGCAAAATATGTTCCTCACGTAAAAAGCTTTCCAATGTCTAAGGTAATAGCGGCTTAATAAACTCTGAGGCCACTGGAGTGAAAAAGCAATAAAGGCGCTGTTTACATTGTGGAGAATTTTCACAAGAAAATGTAATGTTCATAATTTATATGACTTGATATCAGAGACTCGGGATGAAAAACTACTTTTAACGTTGCAGAACACCACTTGAACTGACAGTTCAATGTTTTATACGTTATATACAAATCCTTTAAAAAATATATATACATACAGTAATTCCCCAAAGATGCCCTCAAGGTAAGATCCACAGAAATGCATTATCTCCATCTGTCAAAATCAGTGTCTTTCAGTCCAATACACAGCCTGAGAATATGAAAATGCAAAAGTTGCTGTAAATGGCAATAAAACTGATTTGAAACTCAATTGACATTGCCAAAGGCCAAATCGCTCAATGGAGCAGAACCTACAGTATGTACCCAGGCAGAACTCAACATTCAGAGAATCTACACCATGTAAGGAATGTTAAGAAAATCTGGATTGCCCTTCATGCAAGCGACATACAGTACAGGACATGCATACATGAATTCATAAGCGTGTGCAAAGCCAGAAAGGTGAGTGGGTGCTGTGCCAATTATTTTTTGGAAGTTTGTTCTTGGAAAGAATACATTATGGTCAGAGTATCATGGTTATCATCTGATCACGCCGGGATGCATTAACTGTCAGGTCTGGACAGCCGCAACTCGGGTTTTGCTCACGCTGCGATCCGATGAGCCAGACCACATCAGAAAGTGGTCAGGCTCACATTGTGATCGCATTTCAGGTCTGTGTGGACAGCAATCTGTCTGCAGACTACTGGATACTACTGGTCTTTAAAACCACGCCCCATGTACAGGGTACTACTGCTCAGATTCCACTGTTCAGGCTAAACTTGGAGAACCGTTACGGAAATAAAGCCATATATGAAGAAATTGCTCTGAACATGAAGGCAGCGATGAAGATTCCTGTATAAGCTTAGGAATGTGGCGCTTTGGGAAAATACTCATTGGATGGATCATGAATTATTACAACATTTGCCGGTCTGCTACCGCGCCGCAACAACATAAGGTGAGGGCTGACGAACGAGCTGATCTCATTTTAGTACATGTAGAAGACACAGGTAGCGTCAGTACTTAATTTGCCTTTTACTACCAGCGTTCACCGACCTTTCTGTGTGGAGTTTGCACGTTCTCCCCGTGTTCGCATGGGTCTCCTCCAACATAAGGACCCTGACTAAAAACATGCAGAACACTTCCTGTCCTGTCCCTGACCACAGCATGGACCCACCACCTGGAATTGGTCCCCGGGCACTGACAAAGTGAGGGCTGCCCACTGCTCCTGGCTGCCCCTGGAGGAAGGACAGCCAGGATGGGATAAATGCAGAGACTGTATCTCATTGTTCAGCACTCCTGTGTGTGTGTGTGACCCTCTGCATGTGTGTGGTTAATGTGTGATTAATAAATTATTCTTCTTCTTCTTCGAACTAAACAAAGAAAGCACCGCATGTAATGGGGACACTCTCAGTCAGTCAATCAGTCCCCCCAAACCTCCCCAGTTCGGGCTTGGGCCGCATAACAGTAGTGGATGGAAATTCGCATTTTCTTTTGCAGATTTTGTGAACATTTGGTTAAAATTTGCGATACATTTGGATGGAAACTTGAGTGCTCCGTGGAAATGATGAACACCACTTTGGAAATAAGAGAGAAGAAAGAAGCATGTTCACTGAAGAGGTTAACTGAAATTGTCACAATTTTAGTTCAATTTTATTTATTTTGGTAACGCATTCATAGACATATATACAGAGACGCCGCATCGCCCGCTTCGGCCCGTTGCTGCGATACGTCAACGTTGCCGCCATGTTGGAGCGGGCAAGACCGGCCTGTAAACAAATACAAGTCAACGGCGGAGCTGCGGTTTTTCTGGATAAAAAGCACTATAACGTTTACATTTCTCAACCGATTTCAATGAGTCATGTTTATATTTAATGGTTTATGATCTATGTGGAGTAGAAAAAAAGGCTTGCCTTGAATAATGGCGACGACGTTGATGTACGATCCAAAGGCCAATGCCTTTGGCGCACTTCCTGTGATGCACTGCTGTAAATCGATCCTTCATTTTGCCGGGGAATAGTTCCCAGTGTCAGTCCGAATTGCATAGTGAAATCGACGCTTATATGGAACCAATCTAAATGCTGATGGTGTCATTATTCTATAGGCATTAGACTGTGCAATCAACATTAACTTCATAATGATAAGTAAATGCAAAAAGGTTGTCTATTGTCACTTTAACTTATTATTCATTAAGGTATTTCACTTGAACACTGTGGACTTTGTTGTTTCTCTTCTTAATTGTTAATATCACATACAAATTGATGCGACGTAATTTAATCGGAATGCACAGCGAATGTCACGCTAATAAAGATTATTGAATTCAATTCAATCAAATGAACTCAATCAAGTTGAGAGAGGAGAGGGCAAGAGAGAGAGAGAGAGAGAGAAATGGAGATGAATGGACGGAGAGAAAAAGGGATGCAGAGAGAGGGCTGGGAAACATCAAGTATGACAAGACTACAGTATGTGAAAGTGAGACATTGGCAAGCAGGTATAATATGTCACGAATAATACAAATAATTAATACATTATTTGAGAGTGCATATTTTATGTCTTGGCAAAAAATCATCATCATTGATCGCCTGACCTGATAGGAAATCACGTGGGTAAACATGCTACGCATTCTACTTTACTACATGTTAGCTTCATGTGAGTTCTCTAAATGTGCGTTATACCATCTGAACCAAATGAACCAAGAGTCGGAAAATTGAACGACTCCATTATTACTGAATGACTGTCAAGAACCGAATCTCAAAAATAGAGTAAAACCTTTCATAACCTCGTATAGTTGTCACTTTCAGAGCGAGACTTATTCTGATGAACACAGAGCTGCTATTCTGGCTGGAACTCATTAATTATTACAGCCTTGCAATTTTGATCTTGCAACATAAAAGATAATTTCCATTATTTATGTATTTTAAAGGTGCAGTGTGTAGAATTTAGCGGCCACTAGCAGTGAGGTTGCAGATTGCAACCAACTGAGCCCCTCTGTGTCTGTGGTGGTGCAACTTGGCAGCGTCCGTGGAGGAGAATCTACGGTGGCCACGCAACTCGCGAAAACGCGAAAGTCCCTCTCTAGAGCCAGTGTTGGTTTGTCCGTTCTGGGCTCCTGTAGACACATGGCGGTGCAACATGGTGGCGTCCGTGGAAGGGGCTCCAGCCCCCATGAAAATATAAACGGTTCATTCTAAGGTAACGAAAACACAATTCTTCTTATTTTCATGGGATTATACACTAAATAATACATACTTAAAAAATTATATTCCATTTCTGCCAAGTCCGTTCCTCTAAATGCCACTAAATTCTACACACTGCTACCTTAAGTGGAATTGGAAAATGTTCTCTCTTTCTCTCTTGAAAAATTGCTCTAAACAGAGAACCCGACGAAGATTTAATTCCTTGAATTTTGTGAGTCTTTCAAAATAGTTATTTGCGCTCTGTTAAATGATCTTATTTCACAAATTTCATTTCTAGTTAGCATTTTAGTATTAGCATTTTGTGCCTCGGAACAATAAAGTGTTACTTTTGAAATATATAAATACCTTGTACTTTCATTGATTTTAATTTAATGGTGCCCACGGACTACACAACTTTCAACATCCTGACGTCGCTGGGGTGTTCACACTACACAATTCTTTATTCGTACATTTTTTTGATGTGTCCCAAACGAGGGTGTTCACACTACATGATCCTACACTTGGCGAGCGACGAGAGCCGTGGGAGACAGCTGCTGTCTCGCGCAAACACATGCAAAACTTGACGAGACTTGGGTACTATTCCCATGATTTTGCCAAAAGTAAACAAAAAACAACTAATGGAGCTTTATAATGAAAAAAAGGTTTGCTGTTGTAGTTGCATATCTGCTCATTTCTTTTGTGTCAATGAAATAAAAAAAGGACATTACGTAGAAGCGGGTGGGGAGACGCGGACTACATGGATTAATTCTGCAGAGAGTTGGAGATAAATTATTATAAATTATTATTATTAATATAAATGTCCTAAAAGTTCTAAATAGTGAAATGCAATGAAAATACCTAATATTGCTTTATTTTAATATATATTACATGCATTCCATATATTCCTGGTTTTCCCTCGTCCCGTGTCTTGCACTCTAGCTTGTCGCTGAGCACATTGCTGGTCACAACACGTTTTACACTACAGGATTTGGACTCTCCGACCAGATATTTTGACTGCTAGATAATGTATCTCTTGGGCGTCTACGACGCATTGGTGATACTCACACGGCGATCGAGCGCCGATTTGACTGGAAGTGAGTGGAAATTCAGGGCTACAATGGTGTAGTCCGAACTCGGCATAACTTGAAGCACTGTAAGGTTTTTTGAACTCACATTTGAAGGCAGAACATGTTCCCTGATGTCAAAATATCGACATCGTCAAAGAAAGTGCAAGAAAATATTAGGCTATTATTTTTGGGCAATATTGTGCTATCATGACACGCTCTGACGGCGTTTTAAAGATGCTGAGTCGTTAAGGAATGATAGACAACAGCCGGGGAAGGAGCTACGAGGAAGGAGAAGACAGGAGAGAGTGGAGGAGAAAAAAAAAGCTTTGCACCCGATAAACAATTTTATAACATCGCGGATCTATGCCGTCAGTGAATTTGCACCAATTCTTGGCAGGAAAAAGCAGCTCAGTGAAATCTGGTTTCCGTGTTGGTGTGTGCATGTGTTTGTTTACATGTCTTTAAAAGTGTTGTGTGTCTGATGAGTGAACCTTTGTGTGTAAAATTTATTAATTAATATTTAAATTAATTTAAAATGCTGGTAACAAGGTGTATACAGTAGATGCATCTTTGTGGCCATGGCCCTGGTCGGACATGCATGCGTGTGTGTGTGTGTGTGTGTGTGCGCGAGTGTGTGTGCGCGCCCAACCTACCCTCAAGATCTCCTCCACACAGCTGGAGACATTTGGGAGGCTGACCTGGGGATAAAGAAAAAAACAAAACAAAACAGACTTTAATTTATAACGGCTGCATGACGAAGCAGAAAAACAAGGAAAAACAAGACAAAGACATTTAGGAAATAAGTCGAGCTGGAAGAAGTGCTCATAGTTTAAATGCTCCCATTATATATACTGTATGTAAAACCGCTGACGGTTTGGAAACAAAATTCGAGGTATTTTTTTCTTGCGCCTGCAGGCGCCGTGTGTAAACAGATTAAGGTGACAAGGACAAGATCCACATGGAATCACCTGCCAGGAACGTACAGAAATGCCATTCATCCAGATTATTATTATTATTATTATTATTATATCAAAACTTGACGGTGCAGGAGTGAAGGCGGCCATCGTGAATCACTAGAAGAGGAGCTTGAAATTGAGCACTTTACGGAGCGGGGTTGGAGTGGAGAGGGTCAAACACCTGGAGCAGTTCATTACGGCGAGCAAAGGGTTTAGGGGGAAAGAGAGGACGAGCGACAGAAGAAGAAGAGTGAGAGACAGCGAGAGAGTGAGATCCAGAGAGATTGAAACGGGCACACCGTGTAACAGAAGCATTACTGTGGAACTCATGCCTGACGCTTTACTACGCCA
>OMKR01044519.1:0-15785 GCA_900302355.1 Cyttopsis rosea | reverse complement strand
CCTTTCTTCCTGTCTCCTCATTCGATCCCTCTTTCTTCCTCTCCATCTCTTCTCTCCATTTCTGATTGCGATGTTTCCGCTGTCTCCTCTCACCCACCCTTTTGTTTTTGTCTGTCCTTTGTGCGCATGACGGCGCCCGGTCATCGCCGCCATCGTTCCCGTTTCCTCCCCCCTACCCCCTCCACCCCTCCCTCACACGTCTGTCCGTCACAACTCTGATTACGACTCTCTCCCCTCGTCCCCGCCGGCCCGCTCGACCGCAGCTGCGCGCCCGCTTTGTCTCAATGAGGTAATTCAACCGTGGGCGTGGGGACATGCACCCCCAATAAAGAGCCGGACATCTCTATCCTTCAGCTGTTTCTTTCTTTCGGATCGTGCGTGTCCTAAAAGATGACGCAGGGCGGCTAATGCAGTGAACCGCCGCCTTGGCGAGCTTTCCGTTTTGTCTTTCTTTCCCCCCCAGACGATCTTGTCAAACATCTACATCTAATCAACCCTTTCTTGTCTTCTACATCTTTTAATGAGCCCTTCCCTCGCCGTTTCTCTCCCTTATCTGCTCTCTCGCTCTCTCTCGCCGCCGTTACCAGGGTGTTTCATCACAGTTGGGACTAGCTCTGACAGCGCTGAAGACAGCGCGCGGTTCTAAGGTCGACCGGGGAGCTTAGCCGACTGGCCGATGACTCACAAACACAAACACACACATGCACCCGGATGTAGCAATGGACCAAACGCACACACACAGAAAACAGCAAACACACCTGCAAATCCACACCTATACATACATGACACACCCAAACAAACGCACCGAATAATCAAAAATAGTAATCACGCACACGGCCATTAAAAGGCGAGACGCGGTGGTCTCTACCAAACCAACACCGAATCCATATATGTACACACAACTCAACACACACTCATATGGACAACACGACCGCCTGCTACTGAAGTATCACACGCTCTGTCAGAGTGACATCAGAGTGTTTGGAGGGCAAAGCAGAAAGCTCGGGGAAAGAAGGTTGAGGGGGACTTGAAACGATTTCAGCGGTTAACTGACAAGAGATCACATGTTTGTCTCTTCCAAGAAAGCAGTGTGAGCGAGCCTGAAGAGATTTGCACTTTATTTAAAGCAAAACCATAAATAAATGGCACCGGGAGCACAGCACTTAATCTTTAGAAAAAGCTTAACAATCAAAGCGTGTAATCCTATAATCATATACAGTATGGTTTATGTGCATGGACTACGGACTATATATCTTGTTGACAGTTTTGGCATGTGATCTACGGTCTTGTTTGGACAATGTCAACATTTTTAACTCTCGAGTGCACAAGCCATATGTGGTGAGATATTGTGAAGTAGCACGAGCTAAAAGCGAAGGCTAAATTTTGACTCCAGAAGATTCCAAGCCCCTCTTACCGTCGTGGTTGGGGTTGCCCAGCGTCCACGGTTCGTCCGAGTCAAAGTGCGTGTCGCCGCCAATGCCGGGGCCGGGGAAGTAGGCGTGCGCCAGGAAGCCTCCCTCGCCGTCGAAGGGTGAGCTGTCACCGTGGAAACCCGAGGCGAAGATGATGGTGATGTCCACATCCTTCTTGACCCGCTCCTGCTCGCTGTAGGGCACGGCCTCGAATCGCAGCGGGGTCACGTTCTGCCAGACGTCGAACGCCCGGCGGATGGCGTCGTGGGTCTCCTCGCGACCCACCTTGGGCGTCACGTTCTTTATGCTGCGGAGAAAAGGAGGGTAAATCGAGGAGTGAGAATTTGTCAAGCCTACACTGTTCACTGTCCACACAGGAGAGAAGCTGGAGACAGGACTGTACTTGGGAATTAGAGCTGCAACGATTCGTCGATTAATCGATTAGTTGCCAACTAAATTAATCGCAAACTATTTTGATTATCGATTAATTGTTTTGAGTCATTTTTTAAGAAGAAAATTTCCAAATTCTCTGATTCCAGCTTCTTAAGTGTGACTATTTTCTGGTTTCTTTAGTCCTGTGTGCCAGTAAACAGAATATCTTTGAGTTGTGGACAAAACGAGACATTTGAGGACATCACCTTTGGCTTTGGGAAACAGCGATCGACAATTTTCAGTATTTTCTGACATTTTACGGACGAAACAACTCATCGATAAATCGAGAAAATAATCTACAGATTAATCAATAATGAAAATAATCGTTACTTGCAGCTCCATCGGGAATAGACAAGGCAAGTAGAGCAGAGTGAGCAAACAAAAGCCAGCGTGCTATGACTTCTGTCAACTTGAGTGTTTGATAAGAAAAAGTATGAATTGATGTCTGAAACAGTTTTTTGCAGAGGGCTCAGAATCGCGACACAAAGAGTGTGTACACATGAGTTGTGTTCCCTCATAGAGTTTTTAAAGACTGTGGACTAAACCATGGCCTATAACTAAATCACATCAAGAATTTATTAAATCCTGATTTGGGATTATCGACAGCTCACAGCCTGCTGAGGGCTGCCCCAATGGTTTATGGAAATCAGGGTGAACTTCTAGCAGAAGCATGAAGCATGTCTTTTACTTTGCTTTTTTAAGTGCCATTCTGACATTAAATTAGATTTCAAACAAGTGAGCTGCCATCATGTAGACGACACGTCACTCTTTTACATTGACCGAATGTGCAGTGAAGACCGAGTGAAGACTGCCAAGGAAAATGCATTGATGGCGGAGTTATACATTATAACGACTCAGGCAAGAGGCTGTTCATCTTTCAGAGGGTGTGGAGGATGCAGCGTGTTGAAAAGCCTGTTTTAAGAAATCTGAACACCCTCTCCACTACCACCTCTCTCTCACCCAGCCTTGATTCTTTTGCCTTCTCTTCCTCATCACCTGCACTTTTTTACTCGCTCGCCTTTATCCGTTCCTTCAAAGCATCTCTTGTTGGCTGTCAGCCTGTCATCTCCCATAATGGGAATAACTATCATTACAGTGTCTTTTATCTTTGACTACTGCGCATCTCCTGAACTCCTTTCACAGGGTGGGCAGGCTCCTGGGAGCCATTCATATACTGTAATGTACGTTAGCGCCCACTCATTTATTGTTCAATCAAAGTGAGTGGGCGGGGTGGTTATAATCGCCTAACTGGAAAAATAGTAAATGGAGTCCCGTTGACTTGATTGTGGTGGATGTGATAACAGAAGGTGTTCTAACGGTCTTTGTGGCTAACCGTTGGCTACTTTCTCTTCTGTGAAAACAGGAAGCAGCAGGAAGCTTGCTCACTGAGGCTTCCTGCCGTCCTCTGATCCCTCCATCCTCCGTCTTCCACCCTCCCTCCGATTTGCACCGACACCTCTTCTAACTCATTCACACCTCTGTCACAACGCAGTGAGGTGAGGTGAGGTAAGGAGAAGGGAGGCAAAGTAAGGCGCCACTATTGAAGTAACGGTCCGTTCATGTAAACGTCATATGTTCATTGATGTTAGTTCCTCAAAACTGAAAAATAAAAAACCTTGTGGCTGAGGCTGTTAGGCCTTACCTCTGGATATGGTGAATATAACAGCTATTAGGCCAGAAATAGCACAAGGAGCAAACGTCACCTTCTTTTCATAAATTATCAATGGAAATGTTGGTTCATTGTGATCCAACACCTCATACAAGAGAGGTGTCATAATGACATTGTTAGGAAAATGTTGTTCGGAAAATGTTGAGTGAGAGGGAAATAATGGATAAATGAAATAATGGATAAATGAAATAATGGATAAATGAAAAACAATGTCAAAATTACCTTAGTTAAGTCATATAAAAGTATTGCAGAATCTATCAAGATTACCAAGACAATTTGGCAGGATAAGCCACCGATGCAAGATCTCTCCATGAAACCTTTATAGTGTTTTGATGAAGTTTGAGGTTGAGTGAGAAGAGATTCAAGTGCATCATTGTTCATGGGACATTGGTTATAATGGTGTTCTTGTCATTCTATCTTAGAATATATTCTAGCCGAGGATGAAAATATGAATTTTTACTTTGTTCCATCCTCCATCATTTACTCTCGAATGGAAATACTTTCGGTGTTCACTGACAATCTAATATTCCCTTTTAGTTGTGGACATATTACTGAATCCTTTTGGGTATGTAAGTTTAGGTGAAAGGCCTAGCATTAAAGGGGTTATGAATAAAAGTCACTTAATTGCTTTAATCTCAGTGCTAACATTTCCCCATGCATCATTTAGTCCAGTTGCGAAAAATCTTTCATTTGCTTGTCATAAAATACCGGGTGCAGCTGCACTAAAAAAATGAGACGCTCGGGATCCATTTCTGTGCAGCAAAAACAACATCCGGTCTGACTGAGGCAGAAGTTTGGAGATTTTAACTTTTGAAGTTATGTTCTGTCTTTGTGATGTGAGGCGCTCAAAGCCGGGGGTGGCAGACCCAGTTTCTCCCAACGTAAAGCACGGCACATTCGGCTTTACATCTGCCGTGCACCATCAACATCTGAACACAGTGTCTGTTATACATTACAATACAATACAATAGACAATACATCCTAAATCGATACCAGCTCACAAAGATAGGGTCGTTTTGTGTAGAGGAGCTTTTTAGTTTGCTTTATAAACAGGCAGGGCATCCCTTTTTAA
Source organism: Cyttopsis rosea (assembly GCA_900302355.1). Taxonomy (NCBI): domain Eukaryota; kingdom Metazoa; phylum Chordata; class Actinopteri; order Zeiformes; family Parazenidae; genus Cyttopsis; species Cyttopsis rosea. The sequence goes on along the minus strand of OMKR01044519.1, from coordinate 11,200 downwards.
ATGTTCTCCGCCAATACACGTCCTTGCCCACACCCACAGCTGGGACCACTTGGGGGACGAAAAGAAGAGTGAAGTGCGTTTAAAAAGAAGCGCACCCATTATTCAACTCCATTACTCAAGCCGCCGTGTGCATGCGAGTTCAAGAGAGAGAGAGAGAGATACAGGGAGACAGCGCAAACACATACACATAGGGCGTCGGACGCACAAAGGACAGAGACACACAGAACAGCGTGCGATTGTGAGAAAGAGAGAGCGAGACTAATGGGTGAGTCTCAGCCCGCTCTAAGGCCATATCGAGCACCGAGCTCAGCGGGGGCAGCTCCGTGTCGTGTGGCGATAATGATTCTGGATGCTAATTTTATGCTTCTGTAGCACCTCCATGCAGGGGAGAGCGGAGGGATGCCACGGCTAATTAGCGACTCCCTACCCCCGGCGCACGCCTCGGGAGTCACGCGCCACAACCTTCCAAAGGCCACAAGCCCTACGCCCAGGAAAACAACTCTACGGAAGCAATGCAACTACTGGGCCATTTCTCCTCACTGCTACTGTACGCTGAGTGTGTGGAGTCCTATATAGTATGTGCTTGGAAGCGAAAAAGCTGCAAAAAGATTCAATTCCAAACACTTAACAGTCTTTAGCTACCCCACCCATCACCTCCTGCTCAAAAAATATTCTTGGCTTCCTTCACATTTGCAAACATGTGGCAGGCTGGGGTGTCCAGAGTGGTCCAGATTAGAATGTATTCATCTAAATAATGTAGATATAAAAAGCAGACACGTTTGAAATAATAATGACGACCGGCTGGGGGTAAGAGTGTCGGGTGCCAAAACCCCCTCAGACATTACAAGATAATCCTGTCGATTATCACCAGGGTGGACCAAGTCCAATCTCGAAAGATCAGCCGTGGTGGCCAAATTGTGACTGTAATCAGCCCTTTGGAGTAATGTATGATGCCCCGTAGCAGAGACTAAGACAAGGCTGCATGTATGTATATTACAGTATCTCCTTCTGAATTCCAACTTCCCGTGTTTTGGAATCCAGCTGAGGCCTATCGCCATTGAACTACAGTATATAGAGCGGTGGAAATGGGACGGAACCCACCGGAACGTGCTTTCCATCTCCATCCAGATTTTTCACGCATTGTCTAGGCATGCCATTCTCTTCATGGTTGTGTTTTGAAAGAATAAACTGATCTATAAGAAAAAGAAGGGTTCTGGGTTTCCAAATATTTGACACATATGTACAGATAGATGCAAACAGAACAGAAACATGGAGCCACGTGAGCAGTTGCACACGGTCATGCATACAGACAACATATTAAAAAAAGATACTGTGTAAACATACAGACTCCTATAGAAACATTTGAGACACTCTCAGAACTCCCCCAGCCCATTACATAACCCTAATCTGTCAGGGAGCACCCTCTGCTTTCAAACAGGCTTTTTTCTCTCTCTCCCTCTCTTCTTCTCCCTCCCACCGCCACGTTCACCCACTCCTTCCCTCGCTTCAGCCATCCACTTTCCGCCCCTCTTTGTCATCAAAACTCTTTTTCTTCTAGTTCTTTTCATTTGGCTGATGTGTTTGTCGAGGGTGCTATATTTTCGAAACTTTTACAATTGTTTTTTTTCGTTCATTTAAAAAGGCTCGTGCAGTCAAAAGTTGTCCCGCAAAAATGTGTCACAACTCTGGCGAGCCATTAAAACGATTTTTTCCAAAGCTCCATTGTGCTTGTTGACGGTACCGTCAGTCCAGAAACTAGCCATTTGCTCACACTGCAATTCCTCTTGTTTCTCATCTGATATCAGTCGTACAAAGACCTACTTCAGCGGCTGCTCCACGAGGCTGCTCACAGATTCATCCTCAAGGCAACCCCCCCCCCACACACACACACACACAAATAACAAGCTCAGTTCTAGAGGATTATCTTGTGAAAAATATAGGAATGATTGCAGACGAGGGTTGTAGCCTATAAAAACTATCACAGATGTAGGACAATCGTCTCACCGTGCCGGCGGCAAAAATACCTTGTGTAACCGCAGTCCGTTCTATACATTATTACTATGTCACGGCATGTGCTTCTGAATTCTGGAGTGCAATGTGTATTAGACAGTCAAACACTAGTTTCCCATTTTTATTATTTTCCTCGGGTTGGTGTGGCTCGAGTGTGGCTTAGGCCCTAAGTAAGTACTAGAGCCCGACCGATGTCAGATTTTTGGGTCCAATGCTGATCCCGATTTTGGAGAGGCCTAGCCCACCGGTTTGACGGATATTTTTTCAAAAAGTGCATAATAAGCCTAACCCTAACCCAATTTGAAAAACTTTTATTTTATTAAATTTTCTATATTTGAGAACATTTAATATATTTAACATTTAATATATTTAACATTTAATTTAATATAAGCAAGCAAATAAATAAAAATAATCACACAAACTTTTTGATAGATAAAAAAATGTAAAAGATTAAATATAAAAATATATATCAGTAATGAGTAATGTCCGTAATATATCCGAGTTCCAGTGATAGTGAAACTAATGCGTCAAAACTTTTTCCGAGTTTCCCATGAACGCAGCATGGTGGGAGTGCCATCGGGACACATCGGCTGCATAACTGCCGATGCGGATGTGGTCAAAAAGTCAAATATATCGGCCAAACCAATATATCGGTCATGCTCTACTAAGTACGTCTGTTCACACCTGCCATTACACCTGCAATACATCTCCACATGCATCTCGAGTAACACTTGTGATCTGATCTCAAGTCCCCGCTGTATATGCAAATAAACACTCCTTGGCAAGTCCTTGGATTTTTTGAAAGCATATTTGAGGTGTTTAATTTTACGTTGCTGCCATGATCGACTGTAGCTGGTCCTCTCCAGCTTTTTTGAAATCTCCTCATAAATCACCCAGTTGCGATATGAATCTTCCGTTGTACTGTTGACTCTTCGGCCCAAATAGAAATCAGACAGCGTGTTTCCTGTGCACTCCATCGACGAGAATCCATTTCTTCCAAATCCAAATCGTAATCTTTCGCACTTTAATATGACGCCGTTGGCGCGCGAATGAGTACGTACTTCCGCCTCCACCTCCGATTGTGGTCTGAGCAATCAGATCTCAATGTGTCCTCAATGCGTCTTGGGTGCGTTCACACCTGTACTGCTGTCCACTTGTGATCGGATCACTCAAGACGCATTTTAATGCCAGGTGTAAACAGGGCCTTAGCCGTAAAGTCATTAACTATTTCCATAAAGCGGGGGGGGTCTTGTTAGACAGATTTGATCCGACACTGACGGCGGCGGAGGTGATGAACAACAGATAAGACGCTGGCTAATTTGAGTGTGAAAAAGAGACGGAGGAGGCGGTGATGGCTTTCGCCCCGTAACTACGAGCAAATGGCGATCAATTGTTGATGTTCACGGAACTGACAACGCCAAGCTCCGATGCGTTGTCAGTATGTGTGTGTGTGTGTGGAGGGGGGAAGGGTGTGTGTGTGTGGGTGTGTTTGCAATCATTTCTAAGTGGCTGGCATGGAAGGGGATCCTCACGCAGAAAGACATCTAAGGTTTCACTGCAGGCCTGTGCCAAGCTCATCTCGTCAACCCCACAAGACGCTGCAAGATGGTTGTGCAACGTGACATCTTGCAAAAATAAATTATAAAAAGCCTTGAGAGCGAGGGGCGGTTTTTGCTGCTTGTATGTTGGGGTGCAGGATGCATGCTTCTGACATATGAAATGAATCAACTTGTTCAACAAAGAACAAGGCAAACAATCAAAAAGCAATAAGAAATGCCACTGCGGTCACTGCCACCCACCTGTATGTGATATGTTTATGTTGCCACTTCTGCCCCGTGAGGGCGTACCGCCGTTTCCTGACGCTGAGCCGGGACACGCCTCCTAACTGGTCCGGCACACCACACCGAGGCCTCTTCATCCAGCTGGAGGAGACAGGAAGATGTGATGCAGGGAAGGATGAGGAAAACGACAGGCGATGACGTCACTCGCCCAGCCCTTGTTGACGTCCAAAATTAGCCATTGTTTACAGAGAGTAATTATGCCACAGAGCTTTGGTTTGAGTTTCACATAAAATTGCCAGCCCTGCATCCAAAATGTTCTACGTGTTTCGTAGTCTGTTCTACGTGTCTTACTATGGTCCAGGGTACTTTAGAATGTATACGGTATAGCCACGCCACTTCCTTTCAGCACGTTGCAGGCTGAGGACGACACTTTTACCGGAGTCTTGCCCTCACAACGCATTGTGGGATACGCTTACCAATGCGGTGTGCTTGCGTTTGCATACTACGATATTTCACTGGATGTAGTACTTATACTTGAGCATACTTACTTACTTACATACTTTTGGACATACTAAGCACTAATTCGGTGTTCTAAATAGTATATAGTAACATATTTAAAGGAGACATGCCTTTGGTTTACTCTGCAAAAAAAAAAGTTTTCCTGACATGGCTTCAGCACAATTCATTAACTATCCAGCATACCAGCATGACACATTGGGGCTATCAAACCTTTGCCACCACTGTGCAATTATGACTCATACATAACTAAAAATTGCCCTTTGTTTGAGGCTTGTTCTATTTAGAGCGGCGAGGAAATTCAAGCTTTTTTCCCGGCCGTCGGCTTGAATCTAATTCATTGTAAGGTCAATATAGGATTGCACCTACTGGAATGTCCAGTCGTGAATAACATTGTAAATATGCACCAATTGCAATTTGCAACCTAGCACATCCTTCTTATCGACATAGCGGTGTCAGACGTGACCACAGCGTCGCTGAGTGATTCATAACAAGCACATATCGTCTTCCAAGACATCTGCGCATTGGCGTGTATAAGGAATTCATGGCTTGGGAGTCTGAATGCAATACTAATGCAATCACTAATAAAAGGAAAGCACAAAATGTACGCACCCACGAGGGAATGCGTAGACACATAATAAGACGATGTCTCACCTTAATGTGTTGTCGCTACGTCATCAAATGGAAGCACAGGGAAACAGAAAGAGTAGGCATGAGTAAGCTTATTGTTGGGTTAGCGTAGCTTATTCTTGTGGTTAGTCATTAGTTGCCGTGCATTGCATTGGCAACCACTGGAAACCACATCGCAGTGTTCATTTCCAGTGGCTGATAGTCAGCGGTACAGGCACTGGCAATAGAGGCATTGCCTTCTTCATCCCGGTGTCTGGGGCAGCATGAATCAAAAGAATGTCAATAATTCTCCTTCCTTTTCTTTCCCTACGAGCAGGTTCCCTCTTCATTTCTCTAAAAAGAAAAGCCTCCACTGTAGCCGATGGCGGACGTACCCGTGTTTGACGGGTTCGCCGAGGCGCAGACAAACACTGTCCCCTCTCTTCCCTCGCTCTCTTCTCCCGGCTATTAATACTGTGGCATTTACCTGCTTTGATCTGATAACCGGGGTGTGTGTGGGCATTTAGAAAAGACCTTCCTTTGATCAAATCAAAACGCACCACCTAATCCGTGTCAGGGCAACTTTGTGTCGGGGGCGGTGGGGACTCGCCTGGCCTCGCCTCCGGAATGCCAAGCAGGGCGACGGGAGGGCAGGGAGTGGCGGGAAGCGCTATGCAACCTGTGCTGTTTAAGAGATGCGACTCGTCACCTATTCCCTAAATCCCTCGACACCAAGAGGGACAACTGCTCTCTGAATATAACTGGCTTCAGTGTGGCTTCAGTGTTTATTTCTCCCTTTCGTCTGTTTTCTTTGTGAACCTATCAGAAAAGGCTTTCGTCTTCGCCACAGGTCTATTTGACAACTTCATCATCATCTGAGGTCACGTCGTCATTTTTCGTCAGCGGTGTTAAACCTCTTAAGCTTCGGGTCCATTTCTTGGGTTCCGAGTGAGGTGGAGGTGTTGAAGTTTGGGGGGTGCTGTGGGTCAGCAGTTGGTGCCACATACAAGTGCCTGACACACCTTACTTCAGAAAGCTGAGACCCTAAGGAATCATTGGAGATGCTGCTTAACACCAGATGTCAAGATTTTCTATCAATTAAAAGGTAATAAACATGATATTTTTAATTGCGCCTGATAAAATTATAAATATTTTGATTGTAAAGGGGCTTTAAACATTATACTCATGCCTAATGATGCCATTTCCATGCTCAATAATGTATGATTAGTTGCTGCAACAAGTTGTGGGTTGATACCATTAATTACACAGCTTTGGTACACTTTCTAGCCATTTTTGACCACTCGGGAATGGGGAGAAGGGTCAGAAATTCTCCCAAAAACACTTTAGAACTTTTGAAAATTGTGTGAATTTGACAATTGGATGACAAGCACATTTTTGTGAAAATGGCTCAGAAAAACCCACTTATCTTCAATGTACCTGGACTTCCCTTCCATTTTCTGAATGGTCTGGGTGTCTAGATTCTGGGTCTAGAGTTTCATGAGGCTGTGATTATCCTAGAGGTCACAATAGGTCATTTTATACAGCAAGGTCAAGTTAAAAAAAATGCTGTCATCACAATGAAATGGTTACTATGAGGCCATATTTCATCCCACGTGAATGCAATTGGGCTCTTTGGATTCACAAGAGTCTCAGCTTTCTAGCAATTCCCAATTTATACAATTCCATGACTGTTTAGGTACCACAGTGTGCAGAAATAGGGAAAAGAAAAAAAGGCGAAGATAACATATTTTCACTGCATGCAGATCCGGCACTCTCTAGGACCCTGAAGCTATGTTAGCCTGTGTAGCTGTTTACCTCCAGTATGGCTGTAAAACGATTGTAAAATGGTTCGCGGCGCTAAAGAGGTTAACGTTAACGCGCTACTCACTCTACGGTGTTTCGGTCCAGGCTGCCCGTGGCGTTGAGGCCATAGCGGCGCTGCATAGCAGCGATAGCGGACTGCATGGCCCGGGCCGAACGCAGCACCGACATTCTGGGGTCTGTGGGGGGGAGGTAGCCATACCTCTGCAGCCACGCCTGTGGAGAAGGAGAGAGACGGAAGAAAGAGAGGAGTTACGATATTGGGCGATATTGACAGCGTCAAATCTCACAACCTCGATGTTGGTCATTTGACCACATCACAGTCCGTGAAGTTCGGAAAATTGCATCACTGTAATGCAACCTCAAAGACAACATTTAACTAGATCACAATATTACAACAAGTCCCAGACGCTATCTAGTCTCATATCACAATATCGATATTATAATGACATATTGCAGAGCCTTTACATTTGTGTGTTGGCATTAGAGCTGCGACGATTAGTTGATTAATCAATTAGTTGCCAAATAATCCACAGATTAATTGATAATGAAAATAATCGTTAGTTGCAGCTCTAGTTGGCATGAGTGTGTAGTCCGCCGAACCAAACTGACCTAAAATGGAACAGGAGAGGAGAGGACTGTTTGGGTAGGAGTTAGAAGTCTGAGGATGTTTCAGAAAGGTATTTTTAACCCATTACATCATGTTTGCGTTTCTATTTCTCTGATTCCATATTTGAAAGCATACCAGTCAGTGTCTACTTGACACTATTTGATATGTTTTAATGCGCCATTATGTTCTCGGAGCCTTGCACCCCCCCCCTGCTTAAAAAGTTGAAATGCACAGATGACAGTTTCCCGGTTCAATGCGGGCTCAAGCGGCAATGCAATGTTCAATGTTCTATTACATGAGAGGGTCGGTTAGAGCAACAGAGAGCGTGATGAAACAGAAGTACTTTGATTACAGAATGTGAGAGAAATTACAATTTCCACTGAGGAATGAGACAAAAGCAGAGACAGAGGGAGAGAGAGAGAGAGAGAGCTCCATGTGACCTGATCGTACAGCGCAACCTTGCCTCGCTGTGTTCTGTCTCTCTCTCTCTCTCAATCTGTCTCTCTCTCTCTCCCTTCTCCCTCTCTCTCTCAATCATAAAGATTTTCCGTGATTCGCCGGGCGAGACTGCATCAGCATGCCGTTTAGCCACCCAATAAAGACAAGGCCAACACCGAATAATCTGAACTCTGCGATAATAAATTGGAAATAAATCTAATAAACAAATAGAGTGCTCAAAATAATACAGTTTACACCTAATGAATTCAATACCGCTGGTGAGGCGTTCGCAGTCAAAAAACCCCAGTTGGCATTCTTGTTCTGTGACGTTAAAACCCTCTTATGTTATATTTCAAACATTATGGAAGGCCGCTGGTTAGGGAATGCATTAGCACTTGGACCATAATACACTAGAGAGGAAGTGCGATAGGAAAGGGGGGGCAAAAAGAGGTGTAGCTTGAGGGAGGCACCATTATAAAACCACTACAGCTTGCATCACAGTGGGCGAGCCAGGTGGCAGGGGGAGAAAGAATGGAAAAGAGCCCTTTACAACCACGTCAGACTGCAGCTATTAAAACACAGCAGCGAGAACTAGTTTGGAAACTGTGAGGAAATTTAACGACTGCGGTTGACTTTTAGAGGGCAAGAGTTGATCTCAAACCGCTTGAAAACAGCGGTCAGCTATTGGAAAGTGCAGGGAACTTTGATACCGGATACCAATAAGCCTGAGGATAATGCCAAAATCGTAAAAAAAATTTAAAAAAATAAAGATGAGACGCGCGCTGAAAACTTTTACGGAGCTGTGATTCAACCCGATGCCACCTTTTTATTCTGAGTCATGTCAGGAGATGACTTTACAACCATCCTGGACAAGGGGGCAGCTGCAAAGCGTTATTATCTCCAGCCTTTCCTTCTTTTTTCCTGATTTTCCTCATCGGCTCTAAAGTCTTGGGTTACTTTAGATTTTTAAACAGCATCCTTTTATCTTCTCAATGAGAAATCAACTACATGAAGTTGATCTCGGTGGATGTATGCATTGTCTCTACTCTTTATTTGCCACTGATGTTTGCTGATTTTATTTAAAAAATGTATTGATGAGTGATGCAAACAAAAAATGTCTGCCAATTATAGATGAAATATACAATAGGGCTGGGTGATGCTGACAAAATCAAATATCACAATATTTTTGGACAAATACCGCAATATCAATAATTTGGTGATATTTTGGGGATGACTATTGGTGCTACAGCTGCAATGATTAGTCGATTAATTGATTAATTGCCAACTGTCAATTAATCACCAACTATTTTGATAATCGATGAATCGTTTTGAGTCATTTTAAGAAGAACATTTTCTAAATTCTCTGATTCCAGCTTCTTAAATGTGAATATTTTCTGGTTTCTTTAGTCCTGTATGACAGTAAACTGAATATCTTTGGGTTGTGGACAAAACGAGACATTTGAGGACGTCACCTTGGGCTTTGGGAAACAGCGATCAACATTTTTCAACATTTTCAGCAATTTCTGACACAGTGACTTTACTTTATTAAATTTTCTCTTTTATTGTTTTTTCTGTTTTTACACTGTAAAGCAGTTCATGAAAATGTGCCTTATGAATAAAGATATTATTCATATTTTATGGACAAAACAACTCATTGATTAATCGAGAAAACAATCGACAGATAATAATCATTGCAGCTCTAATTGGTGCTTTCATGAGATATTTACAAAGCAAACTTGAGAAACAATCATTATTAATATATCACACGCCAACATTAAAAAGAAGCGGGTTGCATAACCAAAACGTTCTGTCTGTCGTTTAACTCTGCTGTGATTGACAGAAAAAGCTACTCAGAGAGACAAATCCCAGACGTTCTGCCTTGCTTACTTCCTGCTCCCGGGAGGACTATAGGATTGCGAGCTCGCGCATCCAACACTTCTGCCGGCGCGGAAGCGTCGGTTTGTCAACTCCGAGTCTCGTCGGCGCGGCAGATGTCCAAATGTTTATGCGCGGGCTGTGATTTGCATCTGAGCAGATTCTCTTCAAATGTTTTCTCCTCTCCAATCCTTTCCTTTCCTGTCACTCCCAGGGCTTCCCTATCAACTTTTCCCCCTTTCCAGCTTCTCTCTCTCTGTCTCTCTCTCTCTCTCTCTCTCTCTCTCTCTCTCTCTCTCTCTCTCTCTCAGTGAGTGGGTGATAACATTATGATGTGTGTCAGTGGGGTTTTATAGCATGAATAGACCTCGGCGGAAAGAAAAGGTGTACGGCTGGAGATTTCCATTCAGCTGCTCAGGTAATGAAACCACCGCTCTAGAGTCGCACGCACGCTCCCACATGGCAAAAGAAATACAACGTAATGCACTCACATAGAGCTAGGGCTGTCACATTGGCTTCTATGTCAATTTTATGCCACTATCACAGTACAGTATAAACCTATGATAGTGTAATAATACCTAATGGAGAACAGACATTGGAACGTTAAAATTCAGGTAAGACCTCTCGACCCAAAACGAATGGAAACGCACATAATTCATGTTGGGTTTATTGCTGCATTTCTAACATTGGCTCAAAATTCCCCTGAAATTTGGATGGAAACATTTTAGGATCAAACAATTTCACACGACGATCGCGCTCAGCTCCAACAATTGCGATCAGAATTGTGAGCGCGTGCAGATGTCAGTGAATGTCAAACACATGAAGGTAGATGTAGCCATACAGACCGACTTTTAACCTGAGAAAGTACCAGGGAATAGACAAACACACACACATAAATCATCCAGAGGACGCTCCTTGCGCTTAGTTTATATTTAGCTCATGTGCACAGATAACCTTAAATTCTTCTGTGCCTTGCCCCGTCATAGAGCTTGATCCATTTAATCTGCCGCGGAGCAAAAATACTGCTGCAAGCTCGCGGCTCAGGGCCCACGAGAAGAAAAACAGATTGTTCAATTCCTTGCTTCCTTCTTTCATTCGTAATTTTATTGTGTGGTTCAAGCACCTTCTCTGCCTTCCCGCTCTGTCACATTCACTCTCTCTCTTATTCTGTCTCTCCTTTCTGTCTTTCTATCACAACTGCAGTCTTTCAGGATGCTTTGCGCCTGGACTCTGGAGAGAATATTACTGTATAGAATCCACAACTGTGGGAGGAAAAGGCCTTTTCCGGCTTGTGCCATCTTCCCGAGGAAGGGGAAATTGGGTAAACGTATTTATTCTAGCCCAGTCTCGGACGAGTTTTATGCAAATTCCAAAAAAAAAAAAGGAAATCAAGACGTTCTGACGTTGGATTTTTGTTTGCTTCGTTTTTTGACAGTGCAGCGGCGAATCATCTGAGTAGGCGACATCCCCCGAATAAACAAAAACAGACCGATGAGGCAAAGCGGCGAACGTCTTTGTAACTCATTGATGGAGTACCTCG
>OMKR01044517.1:0-10230 GCA_900302355.1 Cyttopsis rosea | reverse complement strand
GATTACGGCATCCGGCCCGGATCCCTCTCGTCATTATCCGAGTCGGTGTCGTTGCCGTTACCTGGCGGTTCAGTGATGATTCCTTCGTGAAAGCTCGGACCACGGTCGAGACCGATACCTTAGTCCGGGCATCCACATCCATTGGCAGATAGTGCGTAAGTCGCCCGGCGCCGTCTCCCCTCTCGCTTTGTTCCCTCGGAAACTCTGTGTGGTCTTCTTCACTTGGCGCGGGTCATCTTCTTGCTTCCTCCGCTTCCGTACCATCGATTCATTAATGTTGAATTCTCTCGCAGCTGCTCTATTCCCATGTTCTACCGCGTGACTGACAACCTTGAGTTTGAAGTCCGCGTCGTAAGCGTGTCTCTCGACAGGTGCCATTTTGGGGTCCTTATACACACACTGTAATATTATGGTGAAGCACAGTATGTATTACTCCGCGACGCTCCTGACTACGGTAGCCGTAATGCTGCAAGCGGTGCGGATTTGTAGTTTACCAAAGTCGTACTTTTTGACAGAGCGCCGTGAGCGCCGTGTACCACACAAAATCGCTTCGAGGTCAGTAAACACAACCAGAATTAATCCATATATAAGGCGCTCCGGATTATAAGGCGCACTGTCGTTTTTTGAGAAAATTAAAGGCTTTTAAGTGCGCCTTATAGTCCGGAAAATACGGTAGTCACAGACATTACATTGAATGGCTGTTATGACAGCAAGTTGTCTTCTGTCCTCGCCACATACAGCTATGCAATGCATGTAATCACTTTAACCATCATCATCACAACTCCTACACTGTATGCGTCCAAGAATAAACTTATAGACTGTGCTTTCTCAAGGGCAGTCACGAGGCTGATGAGTGGAGATGTTAGTCCGAGTCTTAGGTATGGTCTGTCTGCCTGCGTGTGTCTCTGACTCACTGATTTATACTTCCTGTGTTATGCTCTCACAATGACATCACCAGCTATGATGTCATAGAGCCCGATTGCGGAGGCACAACACTCCCCGCCTGGCATCTGTAAGATGTCAAACTACCTTGAACCTTCAGGGTCGAATAAAGTGTTCGTGGTCGACCACACCGAGCACACCACGTCGTGTGAAGGGCCTTTCATTGACTGCTACACAGCAGGTGAAGGCGTTTGTGGACAGTAGGATGACGACCTCCGAGACGGGTCGCCACTCACATCTGAAGTGGAACATCTGCAGAATGTTGTCCATGATTGCGACTGGCTCAGGCCTGAAGTGAATTAGGAGCCCGTTGTACTGCACGCTTGAGTTGAACACGACCCTGATCTGTCCTGGTCTCTGGGGATGGTAGATCCCAAAGCTTGGTAGATACCAGCGCTCCTGGCCATCTTTCAGCATGGGCGCCGGTTCAGCGTGTCCACTGCTAAAGATTTCCTTCATGAATCCCTCAAAGTGGTCCCTCATATCTGGCTTATCTGGGTACTCCGGGTACTTTGTGGGAGAGTGTTTAGCTTGCTGTACGCATCTACGTACGTATCTTCACGTTGCGAGGACAGAATAAGTTGTTTTTTGTATACAATGGTATTCTGTACGTTTTTTGTATGTGCAGTATGCATGTGTGTAGAAGGACTTCTCTATAATTACAAATTCAGGTGAAATTGTTAGAAATAGGCCTTGTAATTGTGAAACGACATACAGTAGAACTTTCTCGCATCATGTATAGTAGTATGTATAGTCATTACGCCATTGTTATTGGACCTGCTGCACACCATATGGTACAGTCCTCAGCCCCACATTACTCTGTCTCTCTCTCTCTTATCCCCACCGTGCCTCCTCTCCGCTCATCTCCCTTCTGCCATAGACGCTCATCTCTCACCGATTCCCCTGCGTCTGTCTCTTCCTCGTTGCTGCCCAGCGCTCAAAACGCCATCCTACATTCTTTTTAGTGTGCAAATCTTTCATTATGGTCAATACGTTGACTGCTCTCTCACAACCTGGAGAAATTATTAGCATTTTGTGGTTCCGCCGTCCGTGCATGGCACACAACATGTAACCATGCCAAGGAATGAATATCGGCGATGCAACACTAGTCAATTTGCAAATCAATTAAATTTCTGTCATGTCCTCAACTACCCTGCAGCTTCAATTACTTTCAAGTGTATTTTCAAGCAGTAACTTAGAAGTGATGGTTAGACCTTGACAATTTGCCATCTATTCAATCAAAATTGCATTTGAGTGCAGTAATGTAAATGTTCAGCTATTTGTTTTTGGATATATTTGAATTAAATGGTAATCCATTATTTGACCTAAATCTAGCCAACTAACTGACTTTGTGTGAAGTCAAGTGTGGTTGGTTTTGGATGATTGGTAATGTCAGGTGCAACCATAGCATGACCTTCCAAGCACCCTAAAACTATTTGCCAATATCTCAATTTATTTATTTATTTATCTACAGAATTTATTTATTTCAATTATTAACCACGTGCCACTTTTCAGGAACAATTATGAGAGAGAAAGCAGGAAGTTGAATGAATTAATTCCATGTCAAGTCTATGGTGTCAACAAAGGTCATTAACATAAAGTCTTGCCAGAGTTGGTCTATATAGCTTGCTTTATAGTTGCCATATAAGTGCATATGCATTTTTCTTTTTACCCTAGTGCATTTTCCTAGTTTGACAATTTCTGACAACTGTCTATAGTTCTGAGCTCAAATACTTGTGTACCCGTTTTACTTTCACTTTCTATATTTGAATGACGAAGAAAGCAGCTGGGCAACAGCAGTTGCTCTCAACATGTTTACATGCTTGCTAAACATTAGTAAATGTATAGGATGCAGATCAAACACCTTTGATGCCACAGAAAAGCTCAAAAACCCAAATTAAACTAAATAAACGTTACCCCACAAGAATGATTTAATTTAATTCATGATTAAAAATAAATAAAAAACACACAAGCACTTTGTGACTCTTGAGTCATCAAATATGATGGGAAATACTGGCTGCTGAAGTCATGTATGCTGCATTCATGTCATGAAGTTACAGTAATTACCACCTTCCAACTGGGAAATACCACTCACATCAAGATCAGATCACTGGATGGATTATTACAACATTTGTCTGACTGCTGCTTCCGTGCCGCGACAAGCTGACAACATAAGGTGAGGGAGGATGACGAGAGAGGCTGCTTTTGTTTGAATTTTGGTTCTGCTTATCGGTTCCTAGACCCGATAACCCTCTATTATTGCAATTTGGATTCGGTTCTTCCGTATTTTGGTATAGTTGTTTTCACACCTGATGCGAACTGTACCAGAGTACACGAACCATACTCGAAGACCACCTTTTTTAAGTGGACACGATACAGTGTTCACACTAATCAAACAAACTGGACTTTGCGGTCAAGTGTACTCGGATCCGGGCCAGGGTCCCTGATGTGAAAGCCCCCTCAGTGTGAGTGACTCCCAACTCCTGAGAAATTAAAAAGATTTGTTTGCTACAAACAAATCGTTCATTATTATTGGTTAACAGGATAGCGTTGTGCCGTGGGATGATTTCATTTGCGACTCGTTTTACTTAGTCACTCGTCAAGAACTGAGAACCTTTCATCACTACTCCCTCTGCGTGTCCCTCGCTCCTAACCCACAAACTGCGTAATCAGTTCCATTCAGTGATCTCCAAAATACTTTTCAGGTGGAAAAACGTTACTTAGTTTTTCAGTGGAAACTACCCACACAAAGGTCGTTGCCCTGGAAAAAAAGAAAAATTATTTTTACATAACAATTTTTATTTCGTGAATGAATAATCTAACCCATTTTTACTAGTTATTAAAAACAATTCTGTTCATTGTCAAACCCCTCAAAAAAGATACTTAGAGGTAGTGTGTAGAATTTAGCGGCCACTAGCAGTGAGGTTGCAGATTGCAACCAACTGAATTCCCCTCCGTGTCCGCTGCGGTGCAAAATGGCGGCGTCTGTGGAGGAGAATCTACGGTGGCCGCGAAACTCACGAAAAACGTGCAAGTCATTTGTCTGTTCTGGGCTACTGTAGCAACATGGCGGTGCAACATGGCGGCGTCCATGGAAGGGGCTCCAGCCCCCATGGAGATATAAACAGCTAATTCTAAGGTACCGAAAACATGATTCTTATTTTCATGGGATTATACACTAATTAAAACATACTTATGAATATTATATTCCATATTCCATTCTATTTCTGCCAAGTTCATTCCGCAAAATGCCACTAATTCTACACACTGCACCTTTAAGGTCAATCAAATAAGTTTGAAAATGAAGGTTGTTGTGAATGAGGTTGTTGTAGAACTTGAAGTAATGAAAACGATCCTAAATTTACCCCACCCACCGCCTCACTGCAACCATAGCAATTTTGGCATACTGCATTCAAAGAAGAAATGTGGAGATTCTACAAATGCATAATTGCTTTGAAGGACAGACTTCTGACGACTATCAAGGAATACCACAGTGAAAGAGGATCCCTCGTTCGAGTTCACTCCATAATATATGTCCCAAAAATGATTCCAGGACCTTTTTATCTGGCTCTCAGGTTACGAAAAATAGTAATGTTCTCCTCTGTTAAGTGTAGACATTTCACCTTTCTGTTAATAAGAGTACAGTGAAACATCATTCACTGGGTAAACTGCATCGATAAGTCAATAGATCAAGATATCCGTCATTCTCTGAAAACGTCCCACCTGCTTGGATGATGAGTTTGGCACACTCATTGCAGGGGAACAATGCCACGTAGATGGTACACCCCTTGACATCGGCACTGTTCTTGTTCATGATGGCGTTGAGCTCTGCGTGGCACACTACAGGAAGAGAAGAAATTGCAAGTCGATACAAGTAGTCTCATTCAATGAAATCCTCTCGCTGTCTTCCATACACTGTGCGTGCATGCATTTACGTGCGAGGATTAGTTGAAGGAGATGAGCATGTTTCTCTTTGTCCTTGCTAAATAGGTAACGTTAGATTGTCTGTAGAGCTTGTCTGCTTTAATATATTAACAAACATAGTTTGATGAATCACCATCACATATTGCCACTTGTCCATATGAAAAAAAAAAAACCTTTATTAAAAAATGCATTATGTCTTGACAAAGTCAAGAATGCATACATTGTAATGATATGTGGTCCTGATCATGTATCACAATGTGACAAACTCTTGGAGGGGGTTAGGGTCTGCATTCAGCAGATGAAAGCAGGTATAATGGCCAATCTAGATTAAATCTAGGTATTCCCTAAAGCTTGCTAGGGTTAAGCGGTGCTAACTGCTTTTTTGTAATAATGTTTTTAAATATAGTTTACATATCGTATACACATACATAATATTTAAATATTGTTCTATCAGTAATTATTCTGCTCTCTGCATTGGATTGGTTGATCCATTGAATATCGAGAGTGCACACGGAATATCTTCATCTTATCCCGACTTCAGAGTCAAACTGAATTCGCTCCAAGCAATGTTAAGAAAACCCTCTTAGCTCCAAGCAAGTTGTCGCTTGCATACATTGCAACCACTCCATGAAGGTCTGCTACATTGCAGACAATTTATTTCCATCATTTCAGGGTCTCCCCCAGTGTAAGCAAGCCCGGTGTGCTTGCCAGGCTTAAGTTGACCCTCCGCCGGGCCTAAGCATCAGCGTCAAATAAAGATTTATGTATTTTTATTTTTATTGTTTTTTTAAACTACAGTTACAGTGGGGCGGCTCTGTTGGAAACATAGATATATGGTTGGAAAGCTAACCAGCAACATCTGTTGTTAACGTGAACGGACTATAGCAAAACAGCAGGTCTGTGTTCTTTAATGTTAACGTTACCGTCATTGTGTGTAGAGTGACGTTCAACTGAACGCTTCCAACTATCACAAGCTAACGTTACCTCGCAACCTTAGCTAGCTAGCCAAACCAAGTATTATAATGTCAAGGAGGAAAAGTAAAAGCCAAAAAAGGTGCGAGCACCTTGTCCTCGACTCGAAATATAGAGGATGGGTATATAAGACAGAATACGGTAAGCTAAAACCTGTGTTTGGTTATTTTAATATATATCCCCATGTTTTGTTTTTTGCCCGCAGCTGTTTTTAATAAATTCCTTAAAGCGTTCATAGGTATGTTTTGCAGAGTATGTCGCAACCACAGACAATGGTCAACGCGAGGACCATCTGAAAGACGATTTATCGAAGTGCCCTGTACAGCATACAGGCAAGATGTGCTAAATGATCACATTGGCTCCTTGCACAATAACACCAGAATTGGCATGGCAGCACGCAGTACCACAAGTAAGTAATGTCACATTTTTTCAAATTTGTTGTAAATATTAAGTCATTGATTAATATGAAAACGAATATAAAATGAGATTGCTTTGTTTTCATATTCCAGGGCTGTCAATCATGCATTTGAACCGGTGATGAATATTGAACATGAAGCCATTATAGGTGCTTTTAAATGCCTTTACTGGCTTCTGAAACACAAAATTGCCTACCAGACAAATTATGACTAACTATTTCTCAAAACTTCATTTTAAAAATGAACCACAAATTTATTTTGTGGTATTGATATCAAGTGTTGATAGTCATATCAAAGATGTTATATTTAACTTTTTTTGATTGACAAGAGGGCCAATTATAGGCCCCATAGAATCATAGATGAGATGTTACAGATCCTGGCCAGGGTTGTTGAGCAATGAATTCTAGAAGCCATCCGCCTCTCTCAGGCCAGTAGCCTTAAGGTGGATGAGTCTACCGATGTGTCACTGTTCAAGCAGCTGGATATACACATCAGGTACTTTCATTTTACCTGCAAGACCTGCAAATTTATTTCAGGAACAGTGCAAATTGCACAGCTGTGCTGAAGGCAGCTTCCATTGTCCTAGGTGTGGACAACCTGAAAGTAACTGTAAGAAATTTAATCATTTTTCAACAATTTTTTTGAGATGATCTTCCACTCCATTTTCTTAGACTTATCATCTCCCTATGTGTCCTTTGTTCATTAGGAGATGAAGGACACAAGATGACTGTCCCAGGACACAGTCATTTCAACTCTTCTGAGGAATCTGGCAGCTGTACTCGCAACTCTTGCCGAGGAGGCAGAGAAGAAAGACCCTGTAGCAAGGGGCCTTTATACAAACTGTGCCACATACAGTATAGGTTTGTGGCTGCCTTCCACCTCCATGCAGACGTCCTCCCCCACCTGACGTGGCTTTTCAAAAGGAAGATGTCAATTTTTTGGCTATTAAGAAACATGTAAGTTGACTTTGAATGACTATCTAAACACCAATTTGTCTATGGAAAATTACCTTGTTCCTTTAATATGTTCCTTTAATATTTTAGGTGCCTGTCACAATTGAGACCATTCGACAAATCAAGGAGGCAAGGGATGAGCAGCCACCAGGATCATTCCTAAGCGAGATGGGAGATCTGGTGAAAAGTCTAAACATGTCCCCTCTCCCTTTACTAGTCGCCATCTTTATTGAACCCCTCGCAGCAGCCATCCGTCAAAACAATAATATCATTGATATACAAACAGGAAACTGTTCACAAAATCAGTTTATATGCAGACGACATTTTGTGATATTTACAGAACCCACTATCTTCCCTACCCGAAGCGTTCAATCTTATATCAAGTTTTTCAGCCATCTCAGAAGACTGGAATGCTATAACCCAGAAACCTCCCTTAACCATCTCAACAGTCAACATTAGATACCTGGGTATTGATATCTCCACCGATCAGATTTGTTTACCCTTAACTTTACTCCATTGCTCAAATCTATCGAAGAAAACCTCACTCCGGTAGTATGTTCATTTTTACTGTTGCTATCCTGCCAATAAAGTACATATTTTCAATGACCCCTGTCCAACCAACAGTAAACTGGTTTAATACTGTAGACCAGTGATACGCGAGCTACATGCGGCTCTTTTATGACGAGTTGCGGTTCTTTAAAGTCTTATTTTATTAATTAATTACGGTCTTCTTTATTGGACTTCACAGTCCATTTAAAAACATGTACAAACTAGCAATGTTAAAAGTTTTAACATCCGTAGTTTGTACATTTTAACCTAAAACGTGCGACTAAACGACCGACTGTCTCCGTGTTCTCCATGTCAACAGGAAAATGGAAAATCTTTTTTTTCATTGTAATGGCCTATTCAAAACGTTCTAAATAGAATTTAAAAAACCTAACAGTACTGATTTCTAAATTGGAGAGGGAGCAGATGTGTGACTGGACGTGGCGGTGACCGCACCTGCAGCGATCCTGCAGCGGTAGCAGCGGTGCCATGGTGTGTGCAACAGTGGGATACAGGAGTTTCCCTTTCTTGCGTGCTTGAAAATGGCAACTTGGCATAAGATTCAGAGCAGTCTCACGCAACCCCACGGCGTAATTAAAGTGATTAAAGATCCCATGAATCGCAATGAAAGATCCCACCTCGCCCAGCACCAAGCTGAGTCCCGGCGCACCACCATTGCCTGGTCCACAGGTGGAGCTTGACGTCCTTTTTCAAATCTTCAACTATATTTACTCATTTATATATTTAGATTTTATATATTTCAGGATTTATTTCATAGGCAAATTTATTTTTTGTGTGACGGTAATGAGCTCATGTACCGCGGTGATGTCACGTGATCGCGGGTAATGCGGTTATCGTCACAGCCCTATTGTTATGCGGCTTCGAGAGAGTGCGCATCTATAGAGATCTGTTTCCTGGTAGTGATCAATGGTCTGTTAAGATGTTACTAGTAGCCTTATTTTAAAATGCATGGTGGAGTAAAGGGACGTTTCAGAAATTTGGCTCTTGCGAAAATATTTTTTGTTAATGTGGCTTGTGCTGGGAAAGGAGTACCACTGCTCTAGACTCTAATCAAATTCTATTAGAAACACAAGAAACCAAAAATTTAATTAGCAACTTTAATTGTGGAGTAGGGCTGAACGATTCATCGATTTCAAATTGAAATCACGATTTGAAACGATGCAATTAGCAAATCGCAAAGGCTGTGATATGCAGCACGTTTAAACTGTTGTGTCAATGGGTTTACACGCCGTCTTCCTTATGTACACGGAAGTGCCGTCACGCTCACCAATCAGAACTGTAGGGCCCTATGATTTCCACGATACAGAAAACTCAGACTAAATGGAATCAACTGTAAAATGCGGAATATCGTGGAATTTGCCAGAATGTGGATGCAATTTATAAAAATCAGGGGTTTCTCTAAACCCAACACTTCCACGCTGCACCAAACAGCCTCCATGCAATTAATAAATAGAAAAAACAACTTTTATATCAATCCACGGTTTATATTTAAGCCATTTAAATCCGATATTCCAGAGAAAACCGGCTCCGCCACTCTCCTCACAACTCCGCAGTAGTGTTGTTGTTCGTGAGCGATTTGACTCTTTTCAGGCATCTATCAGTTCAGTTGAGCTCTCAGTCAGTTGCGAGTGAACGTGCTAACTGAATCACTTCCTGAAACTAAGCTATTAGTTCATCTTCTACTAGATAAACTTCCTGTTATTGGTCTCTCTCAAAGTACATTAATTCTTATGTTCACAACAGAAAACAATACATCAACATACAAGGATATTGCATTGCGTAACAAATCAGCACCTAGATACAATTTTGAGTATCAGATCAGAATGTGCCATGCCAGTTCCTGCCCCTCCCTGTAGTTCTTTGTGGAGCCAATTGTGGAGAATGAATTACGTGCCCCCTTTCAGACAGCAGCCATAGCAGCTCCTCCAGACCACCAAGAAATGCATGCATGCATGCAACTGCATGACACAGATATACAGTGGTGTGAAAAAGTGTTTGCCCCCTTCCTGATTTCTTATTTTTTTGCATGTTTGTCAAACTTAAATGTTTCAGATCATCAAACAAATTTTAATGTTAGTCAAAGACAACACAAGTAAACACAAAATGCAGTTTTTAAATGAAGGTTTTTATTATTAAAGGAGAAAAAAAATCCAAACCTACATGGCCCTGTGTGAAAAAGTGATTGCCCCCTAAACCTAATAACTGGTTGGGCCACCCTTAGCAGCAACAACTGCAATCAAGCGTTTGCGATAACTTGCAATGAGTCTTTTACAGCGCTGTGGAGGAATTTTGGCCCACTCATCTTTGCAGAATTGTTGTAATTCAGCCACATGGGAGGGTTTTCGAGCATGAACCGCCTTTTTAAGGTCATGCCACAGCATCTCAATAGGATTCAGGTCAGGACTTTGACTAGGCCACTCCAAAGTCTCAATTTTGTTTTTCTTCAGCCATTCAGA
>OMKR01044516.1:0-16690 GCA_900302355.1 Cyttopsis rosea | reverse complement strand
TCCCTGGTGTGGGAACCTGGTTGAGTAAAGCCGATTTGGGCTGGACCTGCATTCATGGGGACACTGAGGCAGGACACACGTGCACGCGTGCAAAGCACAGTAAAAAAAAGTAAAAGAGTCAAAAAGTCAAGTCACAGGACTTTAACTAAACGTTGGCTTAAAGGCCCCCTCCTCCAGTATATTCTAGCTGTGTAGTACCTTTCTATGGCCCTGCGCTGCAGCAATTTGGCACTTCCACAGTTGCTGCATTGTACATTTTCGACAAATAACAAAGATGAGTGCCAAAAGCTAAAACAAACTCAAGCTCTTGTTAAAATGGTACCTAGCAAAAAGTGATGGTATGATTATCCAAGCTGCCACGCCCACTTAGTGTGAAATAAAACCACCCACAGATCCCAATTATTGCCACTAGCTAGCAGTGTTGGTGAGAATCGGCTTGGTTTATTGATGGTTGCCATGGTATTATGTGAGACAGGGGGGGCGGCTGCCGACCGTCATTATCTATTTTCGTTTGTTGGTTTCGATTGTTAGGATGCGGGGGGAGAGGAGTGAGCGATGAGAAGGCGAGCAATTGTTGCTAGTTGTAGTGTGACGAAACAGCGCTATGAAGAAAGGAAATCCCAGGCTGTCGTTTTCTGACTGGACACCTCAACACCCGGGGTGGTCGTGAGCCGCTCGGCAGGGAATAGAACCGGGATCTGGCTACTGGAAAGAAAGGCACTCACCCTGTCCTGGAGGCACCATGGGCACCCTGGAAGGATCGGGGGAGTGGCAGGTGACCCCGGCGTCAGTGACCGTGGCGGGGCTCAGGCTGTCCTGGAAGCGGCAGGAGTAGGACTCGGCCACCGCCAGCACTGGGAGGCCAGGCACAGACAGCGAGATCTAAGGCCCGGAATTGGGAGACAAAGGACGGAGATTAACAACAACTCACAACTTTGAGTGTGTGTGGTCCATTTTTTGCCAAAACATATACATTTGTTGCATTACTATTTGATGCCTGGTCCCTGCATAGATTATCAGCGTCGATCCGAGATTAGACGCTGGACATGAAACATCAGCCCTAGTGTTGGGAGGCGGAGATTAATTTATCACCGTGATCGTAATGAATTTGACCTAATATATACCATAACGTGAGTTTATATATTCAATCCCGCATGTCAACAATCCAGCTGAGGTTCATTAACATTACATTTAACGATAATGTAGTTAATGTAGTGTGAAATCGGATCAAAACAATTGTTTTTTTCGCTAACGCTTTATATTAAGGTCCTTGTAATAAGTGTTAGTTAATAGGTAATAAGGCCCTTATAAGTCATTATAAGCTGCTTATTAACATTATTATTGTGTTACTAAGACTATATAAGTGTTAATAATAGCATTTATTAGCAGTCAACCATGCACTTATTAACAGTTAACTATGCTTTTTGCAGCTACCAGATCTAAAGCAAGTACAATGCCTTATTATGGTTAATAAATCCTTTATTATGCACTTGTTAACTGTGTGCATAGTTAAAGTGCACAGTTAACCAATAAATGCTATTATTAATACTTATATAGTCTTAACACAAAATGTTAATAAGCATTTTTAAGGGCCTTATTACCTATTAACTAACGCTTATTACAAGGACATTAATATAAAGCGTACCTTTTTTTCTAATAATACTCCCTCAAACACTTCATACCAGAAGACGTAGCCTGCAAAACAATTCATCACACTATGACTATGCCTTGATTTCATGATGATACTATGGCACTAAAAAGCTATATATATCTACTCTACCACTCTTCACCGTCAAACACACACAGCAAGTGTTTAACTCAACCTGAGGGAAGAATCTCAAAATGGAACGTGATAATCTATCCGGGGATCAGGCCTGCTACTTTTAAAAGGCTGTTTCTTTATATGTACCAAGTGATTAACTTCTCCCTGGTCCAGTATTGGGCGCCCACTGTCTATCTCCATTTATCGGCCGAGATAGGCCGCTTCCTGATCTGTCCCGGATTCTTCAAAAACAATGATCTAGTATGCCTCTGTGTGCCACACAGAGTGAAGGAAGCATAAATCCCGGCAGTCCACCCAGGCCTACTTATGGCTGTATTTTGGTATGCGTTTATAGGGGAAGGAACGTCTACGTACAGGCTTACAGTACAAGGACTCGCCGTAACTCTAAACTTTTCTCTGGGGACCCTGGCGTACGCAATCATGCACGGGAAAACAGTGGTCAGGTAAAATTGTTGTTTTCGTGCTCTGCAGCCTGTAATTTCATGCCGAAAAACATTGGATTTAAATCGCGGCAACAAGGATGGCATCACCCTTATCCTCCCTCAAAAGCGTAAAGCCCTGTACACAAAGACATTCGTACACATGCATGCGCACACGCAGAAAATAAAATGGCCGCTTTCGCCGTCAGATTGATATCCAAAGGTGATGGTAAAGCCGACACTTCTGCTAATGAAATTCAACCAGAAGGCTCCCTGTACTGTGAACGATTGCTAAAAACCGCCCATCGCACCCAGAAACAATCCCCCAATCGAACACAAACGGACAAAGATATTTTGTGCCAAATGGAAGAAAATAATTTGCTCGTCAAAAAGTGAAAAGAGCTCTGTTTGTATGTGACTGGAAGGGACCCAGTAGTTGTCCCTGTGGGTCAAGCGACTTACCGTCCTGCTCTCCTCCCTGCTGATGTTGGACGGACTGAGCGCCTGGACTGCCAAGCACTGCTGCTCCATGTCGAAGCTCCACAGCCACTGGCCTGGCTGGGCCCCGCGTGCACACTCAGACTGTGACACACACCTGCCGGGAACCCAGAGGGCGCGGGTGGGGTCATTACATATACATTTGATACATATGAAAAGGTTTGTCTGAAAAGTTTGTCTTGTCGCCAATACAAAATGAAGTTCTTACATTGCATATAAACGAAAACTACCACTACCATGCTTAATGGCGGCCTAATGAAATTCCACTTCAAATTCATCTCTCCATAGAAGATTAATCCAGAACTATGTTTGTTCATTTTGGCAAACTTGAGGTGAACATTCATGTTCTTTCGGGGCGATGCTTTCCTTTCAGCTGCTCCGATATGAGTCCCATTAAACTTTGGGAAATTGGCCACTCCTGGGAAGATTCTCTACTGTCCAAAACTTTCTCCGTGGCTTTGTTACTTTGGGTTTTGTTTGTTCCAACAAGGTGAATAAACCTTTTCCAAACAAGCCACAAATGTGCATTATACATATTTAAAATCTTAAGATGACATATTAAAACTGTGTACAGCTTCAAGATAGTCCAGCGGTGTCACAAGCAATAAGAAAATGCCTATAATGCTTTCAAAAGTCGTCTCCCAATAAGTACATAGTCAAACTGTTTAAAAATGTTGGCGATATTAAGAAGTACACTGTTCTAGCCCATTTACATTTCATTTGTAATTTTCACCCACCCTTACTTCTGTAAGTAAGGGTGGGTGAAAATTACTGTGATGTTTGTCATGTGGTGTTATTTCTA
Source organism: Cyttopsis rosea (assembly GCA_900302355.1). Lineage (NCBI taxonomy): Eukaryota > Metazoa > Chordata > Actinopteri > Zeiformes > Parazenidae > Cyttopsis > Cyttopsis rosea. The sequence goes on along the minus strand of OMKR01044516.1, from coordinate 13,188 downwards.
CGAGTGAGTTATGACATTTCGTAGTGGTTGCTCTTTCCATTCATTACACTTTGTTTCTTCAAATCATAGTTTCATAGTAACCGTGAGGCAGAGTTACCCTAACTCTAAGATTTCGACAGACATTTTCAACCCAAAAGGCTTGGCAAACCGTCACCAACATGTAATTATTGACTGTGGAGATTTGAGAGGCAATCTTCCACGCGAGGGTCCTGCCCAAAATGCCTACTTTTAGAAGATGGAGCGCGGAGGCTTATTGGAAATGGCTTGACTTGATGGTTCGGCTTTGTTCTTTGTTCCACTGTCACGATATACAACTCAAATCAGAAATTTCGAGATTATATTATATTATTATATAATATAATCTTATATTAGATTAGAGGAGAGGTTATATGTGGCTCACCTGCCCTCCAGGATGCACCAGCCACAGTACGGGTCGTGGGCCAGCAGACAGGAGTGACAGTCCTGGTGCTGCTGGCACTCGGCCACGGGCCTCTTCTGAAGCTGCCATCACGGAAAACACAAAGTCATTTTTTGTACATGTTTGGGATTCACGCTAATCTCTTGGAAAAATGAGATTAAAAAGAAGAGGGTGGCCTAGAAACTAGAAACAGCCCAGCCCCCATCTCTAATAAATAGAACAATACAAAATGAAAAACATGTTTGATGTGATATTGTTATCGGCCTACCCCTAACCATTATCGCAAAATCACGCCGCCCTTAATGTGGAGCTGATGGAATTGAGGACAGCTCTGGATCGACACTAAAACATCCCCCTATGACTTTAGAGTCAGGGATGGGGGGGTGCACTGGATGGGTCACGAGGTGAACTGCTAAGGATGTAAATTATATGACCCAGTAACAGTCCACTTTTTAAATACAGAGCAAATTAACTGAGCAGGAGAGAAGAGTGAATTCATTTTTAACCTGTGCCGAACATAATTTATTATCATCATATCCACAGTTGATATATACAGTATCGCAACACTGCGAAAGCTGTCGTTTTCGCAAATAAAAGTCCCTCTTCAGACATCATAGTGCAAGGTCATATCCTTTGGGACCCACTACTTGATAACCTGTGTGTCTGTGTGTGAGATTCGGTGCCAGTACCATGGTGGAGGTCAGGATGAAGAGGTTTTCCTCATTCCGGTCCAGGGTCAGGTCTGCGCTGATTGGCATGTCTTCTTGTACGGAGACCACAGAGTACTCCTCCACCTCGCCGTTAGGCCCCAGGAACACCTTCAGGGTGTTCATACAAACACATGCATTCTTTACATACTGACAGTAGAATACATTCAAATACATGTACTCAGAGGGTAGTCTTCTGGACACATCTGACGTTTCATATTGGATTTGCATTTATATATTGGGAATGTCAGCCTGGTATTGGACTGATATTTGACACCGGTGTTGTATGTCCATTTGGCTTTATCGTGGTCAAACACCAAACACACTCAGACTGAATACAAAAAATGATTGGTCCAGAGCTCCAAGCAACATATAAACTGACCCCTGTTCCCACCCCGCCTCAATTTTGGGGGAAATAATAACAAAAAGAGAAAAACCACCAATAAACAAGACAATGCTATGAGACCTTTCTGCCTGGCATTGCTATTGACTGTTGGCTCTGGGCGTTAAAGAGGCCGGGGTCTGATACATCATGAGTGGATGCCAGTGGGACCCCCCACCCCACCCATGTTGTAATTACATGAGCCTGAGTATGAGGTATTGTCACCGTAATACCATTAGCGTGGCTTTTCCACCTCCCAAGCTGGCTTCGGCTAGAACAAAGACCCCAATCATCCTAATGTGACAATCTGTCACGGCCAGGTGTTTAATGGGGATTATGTTTGTTGAAGTGTACCACTTGGCTCTGCTTGAATATATAAGCACATGCGGAGCAGAAGGTGTACATTAGTGCTATTGCGAACAGGTATCAAAGGCAATACAAGTTTAGTGAATGTGTGTTAGGGTGCATGTGTCCTTCTGTGTGCCAACAGTGAGTGTGAGCAATGTCAATACATTGGGAGGGAAATTAAGGATAATGGGGGGGTAAGTTGGTCACGGTGATGGACTAACTCATCCTATCTAACTAATGAAGGAAGGAATCTCTGTATGTACAATCTCTGTCTGTCTGTCTGTATGTCTTTTGATTATTTCGACAACCGTTCAACCGATCTACTTGAGACTTGGCGAGCGTATTGCTGGGAACCCAAGGACGTGCAGCATCGAATTTGGTGCAATTTGGACACGCGACACGTGTAATATTAATAAACTTTGAATAAACAAGTGAACAGCGAGCCGCGCAGCGCAGCGGGGGGCGGGGCTTCCCGTGAGAAACAAAGCACCGATCATGCCTAAACATAGCCATGCCATGCGGGAGCGGATGCGCCGTGCACGTGTAGATGCACGTCTGGCAAACAACCTGCATTGCTAACATGAGGGCAGAGGAGACCCCTGCACAGCGAGCGGAGTGGAATCGGCCCGCTCCGAACAGGCATGTCTTGAACGGGCCCTGCACTCGTGAGTAGAATGGAGGATTTTACAGTCGATGATGCAGTCGCATGCTCTTTGATACTCAGGGTCTGGCGAAGTGAAAGACCAACCCTTGAGTAGGAAGTGCATTCACCGTGATACGTTGGTCGACGAGGAATATTTGGAACAATCGCATACAAGGAGAGGTCGTCTGGGAATATTTGGACCAATTGGAGGAGGTCGGGAGTAGTTATATGTGATGCATCTCTTCAAAGAACGCATCTGGGACGAGAAACAGAGCATCACACGCAAACTGCATGCAGTGGCTTTCCGCAGAGGGACAGATTTAAAGTTTACAGACTTGGTGGCTGGATGGCACAAACACGTAAGCACAGTTATTTGTTTACACAGAAGAATTACCCACAACAAAGACAGAAGTCATCCCAAATATGCGCAAAATCAGACAGTGGGGTTGGAATGTACGCAGATAGAACGATACAGATATAGTGATGGGGGTGGGGGGGTGCTGAAAAAAGCTATGGAATGGTTGCCGCACAAACAAACACATTCTTCCACATGACGCACCCATCTGACCTCAACAAAACAAACATTTAAGCAGGAATCTAACCTCGCCAAGAAAAGATCTTGTAATGACATATACAACTGTTTTATAAAGTTTCATTATTCAAGCCACCCCTCTCTCCCAGGGCACTGAAGCCTATTGAGCAATGAGGAATACTACTGTACATCCAGGAGGTTTCCTGTTTACAAGGAGGTCCACATGTACTGTAACAATCAAAACTTATGCACACTCAAATGTTTATTGCCATCGCATACCATTTCTTAAAATCAAAACGTGGCACAATGTAACAAGGATACGCAAGGATATCCGACAAACGTGATGTAAAAGGTAGGGCTGCCCCCGACTAAAGATTGTCCTAGTCGACTAGTAGTCGTCAGTTCAAGCCATTAGTCGACTAGTCTTCGCACGTTTATGATATTAATTTTATTATTTAAATATATATTTTTGGGGCATTAGAAAATGGTTTGAGTTCCAGGGCTGAGAAAGAATATTATAACTAACATTGTTAACACTGTGTTACATTACATATAAATACAAAACCCAATAACCAGAATTTTAAATATTATTTAAATATGAAAAATATGAAAAATATTTATTTAATTTACACCTCAAAAGCCACTAATCAAAACTGTAATGATTCTAAATGTGTCAGAACAACCAGCAAGGGGACGCAACAATTAAAATATTAATTGAATTTACAAGTGCAAGAGGTTCCCAACCACCGCACCGCGGACCGTGCCGTGCTGGGATTTTCTTCTGAAGCGATCTGCAATCTGCTCAGCAACAGCAGGAAACGGAGCAAGTTAAATACTGTACATCTAAAATAAAAACACACTGTTTTTATTTGCTTTATTTGGAGAAAAGATCGCTCGGATCGGAGCTGGGGAGCTGCAGAGGAACCGTGCGAAAAATTTTATATACTGTATTTGAATATTAAAAATAATAAAGTATACAAATTTGAATTATAGAGGTATATATATCTGTAGCCCTAATAGGTTTTAAGGTTCATTTTGACAAGGCGCAGCTCCCGAATGGAGTTTTATTTTCCTGCGACTAACCGACCAATGAAACACTTGGTCGACTAGGACTCTTCTCGTTGACCAACGCTTGGTCGACAATTTGGGGACAGCCCTAGTCAAATGTGAACGTTGGCCAAATAGCGTCAAACTAAGAACCAAGAAAAGTTAATTGTCAGCATTTCCAGTCTTAACGGTCAACAATTAGCAACGTCATTGTCAATGAGACAGTGTCACTAACGCTGACGCTGTGTGGTGTCATGGCTGGCGAGGCCCCCAGTAGGCCTGAATAAGTGCCCTCTGTTTGGAGAAAGGCGTATGCTAACCAGTGAGCAATGACTTTGCACGTTGCGGGTCCCCAGCGCGAAGCCACAGCCTAAGTCACTATGGAAATAAAATCCTGTTAATGGTGGTCTTTGTACCAGTTTTGCTGTTGCAGATGGCTCAACCACAAGCAACCACTGAGGGGGGAAAAAAATCACAAAGAGCCAACTGTTTGCAGGGCTTGTCAGTGTCTTAAATGGTAGACTCATGAGTAGGAGGAAGAGGATAGATAAGATTGGTGGGATAGATAGGCCCTATGTGGGATAGATAGGTCTATGGTGGCTACAATAATTATAATGTCTTGGCGGAATTGGACTTAATTACACCCGTGGCCTTGTTTGCGTTTTGTGCTGCTGCTATGCGTGACCTAATATACCCAGACACGCTCAGATGTCTGAGGTGACGGAGCCGGTTCCCGGACAGACTCCCCGATTTTCCGAGCCTTTCTCCTATTTTTCCAAGCACGGCCACAGAACATTCCATTAGTCTCCTCTCTGACCGGGCCGTGCCCTGACCCCCGACTGAACCTGAAAGACTCTCGTTAGCGGCGACCCCCGACTCGACCCCTACCGTAACCCCAGCTCTGGTCAACGGCATCTCATCACACTGACGGCACGGTCAGCTCCCCACCACGCACGCATGCACGCACACGTACACGCACACGCCTAACATCACTCAACCAATGATGTGGCCGTATGGAAACGGTACTCTTTGTAGTACAGTGGTACAAATGCACATAGTAACCCGTTTCACAATTTGAAGGCAGTTTCGGTTCTAATGGGTTGCTCTCATGGTAGCATTTTACAGCTACTTAAAATGCATTCTATATTCGCTGCCCCAAAATTGTATGCTGTGAGCTGTATTTAGAAAATCTGATTTTGTTGTGTTTTATGCCAACCACGTTTCAATGCAGCTTCCTGTAACGAGCCAATCATCTTCAGTGTGTCACTATCTAAACTGGATATCAATTCACTGGGCTAATGGCAGCTTGGAAAGATGCATGACAACATACAGTATCTGTAATTATTCTACAATCTTTAAAGGCACAATTATGGCAAATATTAGTCTAATTTATGAGTTTATTTTATTGATTTGCCACTGATTGGCGATTGCCTATAGGGAAAAAGATCCACTGTAACATAACTAGTAGATGCCTAAGGCATTGCAAGCATACCTCGTACCCTACCTTGGCTTCAATGGGACAAGCATGTATGCAGCCCTGGTGTGAATGCAATAATGGTGCCAGAAAAAAAGAGCTACCTGAGATGGACACAACAGCTAACCTCTGCTCCTCAGATTTATTTCCAGAATTATGAGCATCAGCCTGCTGCTTGCCAGATGGAGAGCCTGTTTCAGACCCCCACTTGCTGGCAGAGGAACAGAGTGCTGCCGGGGGTCTACATGTGCAGCAAGGAAGCCTGGAATCTAACATTTTGTCTCAGGTCTGTTTGGCTGTCTGCTATCTCTTGGCAGGGGTTGGGATTAGAGCTGTGCAAGACTTCTCCGAGGAAATACTGCAATTTAAACAAACACTGTTTGGGATAGGAAAACAATAGAGTTTCTTGAAATTATTTTCCCAGCCACAAATATAATCTCATCTGAGCATCTGAGGCATGCCCATCAGATATAAACCATGTTTAAAGTTTATTTTCTGTGCCTCTATACAGGTGGGAGGATGCACTGGTAGGGGTTTGGTTCAACGCTTTAGATAACTCCACAATGACATACACCAGCATTCAAAGACGGCATGAGGACTTGTCCGGGCAGGTCCTCTAGTCCGGGTCTGGGTCTCTACCTTGTGCAGGTTCCCCTTGGAGTCCCCCAGGAAGGCGATGGTGTGTCGCTCCCTGACGCTGAGAGCCACAGCGGTGAGACGAGCGGACGGACTGTCCAGTATGGTCTCAGCTTCCACGGCCGTCCGGCTGGCAATCGGGGTGGGGGTGTGGTCAGAGCCACAGGGGTAAGTGTCCATGGTGGTCTGTTGGTGGGGGGAGAAGGAGGGAGGTAGAATATAAACCATAATCATACCATCATTATATGTTTTCATCAAAATGTCAAGGGAATTTAATGCCGATGTCAGAAATGTTCCAACAAATAAAATGTCAATTAGGTGCATTGGATCAGTTGAGTTGAATTTTTATGATCTGAGATTCAATGCCAATAAATGTCTCTTCTTCATAAGGTGGATTTGCATTATTACACTATCATAGGCTTATACTATGATAGTGGCATACAATGAGCAAAAGAGACAATCTAATTGTTCATCGTGACCCTTTAGCCCTTATACCAATAGCTGTGTGTAATGCCCCAACTAGAAATGAGTCTTTGAGGGGTTGACAGTGAGGGGGAAACTATCGCAGGAATCCGTTGACCTTTGGCCTGAGTGCTTTCACACTCACAGAGGATTTATTTTTTCTCCTACAGTTTGGCAAGAGGCCATCACTGCTCTTTGTATTATTGTCTTTAGTTCCTCAAAATAAATTTTTCCAAGAGAGCGTTTAAATGCGGGGCCATTGCCTCATCGCTAGTCATAATAACAATAGGAAGCGGGGGGTCAATGAACCAGAGCCTGGTGACAGCTACTTGTTTGATGGGCCTCTGTGTTGTGTGGATGCTTGCTGTTTGTGAGAACCAGATATTTAAAAATAGATAAGTAAACACCACTTGGCTGCAGATTACATTGTTGGTCTCTACCTCCACTGAGCTAAAATTAACATACAGCAAATTTGTTGTGAGGACTTAGCTGAATGGGGGCAGAACTAAAAAGCAGATAGCGATATCTGTATACAGCCGTTAGTGTATTCATTACGTTTGAACATGGGGGAAACAGAGGTTGTAAAGATGACCGGTCATCAATACAGAAAAGACATCTATTAGAGCTAAAGGTGCCAGAATGACTCCACGCACTTTGTATTTGAGTTGTCATTTTGTAGTTTGCCTATTTTAAGTCCATGACACCAGTCTCGGAACAGTGCCTGGGAGCATTGTGTACCACGATCGCTATTACAGCGACTAGGCTGTATTTAGGCTGATTATAAGAGTCCAAATAGACTGCAATCATCTGTGTACGAAAACATAGAGTTTGCGGGCTGTCAGATAATAAGAAATTGAGAAAGATAGCGCGGCAGGCATTGCTGTATTCTGGGCCACCATGCTGATCTCATACCAACCAACTTTGACCTCGCGTGGGACAACAGGACTTAAACTGCTACAGTACGGCGACAGATGGGCGGAGCTGGCAAAGATTTAGCAGGATGTGTTTTTTGTACTGGGATCTAATTTAGGATTTGGCATCTTAATCACTGTGTACATCTCCTTTTTTCCCTGATGTTCTCCCTAGTCCTACACCATCTGTTCCGGCATTTTGTTTGTCTTTTTTCAGCTCTCCCCCCTTTTAATTCCAAATTGTATATACATTCATGTGTCAATCTCTTGCACTTCGTGACCTGTCAGTCTTACCTCGCGGCTTTTGTCACCCTTATATTTTCTGGTCCGCAAGGCATCTCGACCCATTGATCTCTTATCCCCAAATGCCCCCACCTTAACCATTTTCTCAATCATTCCCAGCTTCATCTATGGCTGTGGTGACTTTATCTGTCCTTGTCAGGCCTTGTTAAACGTTACCCCACAACGCTCCTGCTAAGAACGGCTAATGCCCCTGATCGATCCCTCCATGACCAATGATCCTATCAAGTTACGCTGCCCATACTAGGCCCACACTAGCCTGCCCCCGCCAATCTGCTGTTGTACGTACGCACTCAGGTCCCGTGGCCAGTGCTCTTACGGGGACGGTGCAATATGAGGACGTAATGCCAAGATCAGATTGGGATTGGATGGGATCCATGCACTTTGGGACAGACGAGCATCCAATTTTCTGAGGCAGTGCTCATAATGAATCAAAACATACAACGCTTTTGTCGAAAGCGATTTGCAACTTATTCCTACACCGATGGAGGAAGCCATGCAAGGCTCATCGGAAGCAATTAGGGGTTAAGTGTCTTGCTCAACGACACTTCAGCACGCTACCAGGAGGAGCCGGCGATCGAACTGGCAATCTTCCGATTATAAGATGACCTGCCCTACCTACTGAGCCACTGCCCACTATACTAGCAGTATGGATTTGGTTTGGAATGCTTGACTAGCTCTGTCTGGATCCAACTTTGAAGCCTCACCGAGATTCATACTCATGTCTTTTACATGGGCCTCAATCATATGACGGAGAACATGTTTTGCACATTAAAGGGATATTGAAAGAAACCTATGCCTAAGATTTTCAAAATGGAATCATACACAAAAGAAGGAAAAGGAAACACTGGATATTTGCTCAGACTTAGGAGAACCTGCTCATATACAAACACATGCAGAAATTTGAGGGAGATGAACCGCTGTTTTGAGGGAGCCAATAAGGTCCCGCTGATAAGAGGATTATGTTTGTTACAAAAAAAGTTTAATTCTCTCTCCAATACAAAGTTCACTATGCCTGGAGGTGGCTGCTTCGAGAAAGCATCTGGGGCAGTGGCACCAGCTTTGGCAGATGGAAGCAGCACAGGAAAGGAAAACAGATTAAGGGAATGCATAATGGTTTGGTCCCTTCCCAGCAAAACACTGAAAACAGTGTTGCTTGCTGACTTTCCCATGCATAAACAAATAATGTTTTTTTCTGAAATGCATTCTTCAAAGTTTTGAGCTGTAAGCAATGTAGTGGAGGTTGTCAGAGCTGGCTTCTCTAGACTATACTTCCATAGTAATGGAAAGCGTTTGCTTTCCCTTTTTTGATTTATGATCATACCCATACTGCATAAAAATGTTTCTTGGAAAAAGGGAACCATACATCCCAGCAAATCCCACTTCACTCACCTCAGGGAGTTTGGTGCATCTGGACCTGACATCATATTCGATGTAGGCATCATCCCTCCCTGCTTCTTTGCCCAACTTTGTGTAACACAGGTCCCTGGTGGAGTTAATCCTGTGGTCCAGATCCTCCAGGTTGAACATGCAGAGGGCAGAGTCCTCACTGGGCCCCGTTGAAGAAGCCAGGCGAGTGGAGAAGACACCCACAAGGACCTCGGGGCCCTGGCTCTGGACTCCCTCCCTGGGGAGCCCGAGACGGACAGCTTGCAGGAGGTTGTAGACCTTCCCCGCACTGGAGCGGCACGTGAGAGGCACCTCCACATACGAGTAGTACGCCTGGTCGTCAGAGCACACCCGAGAGAGGTAGGTGCGGTACTCGCGTGACTGCGACTTCAGGTCCCGCCGGTAGAAGAGGAAGTAAGCGAAATTCCGGTGGGCGAAAGAGGCCACAAAGTGGTGGTCGTACTCTGCGAGTCGACCGGTTACAGCCAGTTTGGCCGTTTCTTCGTAGGAAAATATGGGCTCCTGGATCAGGTTCCGGGTGCAGATGGGCGGCTGGGTGGTGGTGTAGCCACGGCCTACAAAAAGCACCGGTTGCTTCTCTGGACTAGAGCGAACCACTAACCCCACGGTGCTGACGTTGGGGTGGTTGGCAGCTACATGCTGGGAGTCCACCGGCCTGATGATTGCAAAAAACACTGTGTCAATCGACTCTAAACTCCGTTTCTGACAAATCCCTTGACCGTAGCTCCCACAGGTGATCAGCTCCATGGAGTAAGGGTTCACCAGGAGCAGCTTGTTGTGGTTGCTGGTGAGTCTAGCCTGAGGGCACTCGCTCTCGGTCACGGGGGGCAGGCAATCGTCGTGGTCCATCATCGGACCCGTGTCGACTTGGAGCTCCAACTGGAGGAAGCGGTCCAACTGGAAGAGGCGGTCGCGGGCCCCGATGTAGACCCGGCCTACCTGGGGGTCTGGATGCAGCGCCAGGTGTTCAAAGAGGGAGTTGTTTCCAGCGAAGGTGGGATACAGTAGAGAGGGGAGGGGGTCCGATGCAAGCGCGCCCCCCCGTGGTACAGAGTGGAAAGGCCCACCGATGGCCAGCAGCATTAGCGACAGCAGCAATTGGACTGTCGCGACCAAAAAACGACGCACCATCCCCGGAGGCATGGCGACAGATCTGAAGAAAAGAAGACAAAATTGGTTTCTACATTGGATAAAAGCAGACCTGTTGATTCAAAAGCATTGGGATAGAAATGAATCCCTGCCTAATCTGGTTGCACAACTACTAAACAGTCCTAATGTTAGGGGTTTGTCTTTTACCTCTCGACTTTAACACAGGGCTACTCAGCGTTCCCCTTAGGAATTAACCATGTAAGGTCTAATCATCAAACTCAAACATTTTTCCAATAAGAGATCCTAAACCACTAGCATTACTAAAAACCTATGATCACACTACAATGGCATTCAGCCGTTTTAAACAGCCTGAGAACTACTTGAGGGACCACAAGCTCTATATCCTCACCATTTGTTTCCAACGGTGTGTTACAGAGGCATGCCACCTCCTGACCTCCCAGCAGATCCAGTTGGAAAACAAACAAAACAAAACAAAAGTACCTCCTTCTGGACTCAACCTGGACAACATTGAAAAAGAGAATACAAAACACAGTAAATCAGGACATTAGGTTTGAGCATACATCATTCCAGCCACACGCAGAGCTCCTTCCCCTAGACAGAGCCTACAGTATAACTTCACTGCTGCAGCACGTCCCGGCCGTTCCCGTGCGTAATGGACATCGCTCTCGCTCCATTACGCAACATCTGTCCTGATCCAAGGCGGAACGTCCCTTAGTTGGGTTTGAAATGTTTGTTAAAATAAAAACACAGGAAAACCGGCACGGGAACCAGACGAGAAAAAAAAAACCTCTGTATTCACACCTAGCTCGTTTGGAGAATTTGTTCCGAAACCTGGAGCGTTTCCCCCCCTAGATCTGTTTGTGTGGGCATATGTGAACACAGCAACATGGATAATTGTGATCAGACGAAAAAAATGGCAAATTGCACTCAGCTGCAAAACTTTATGGGATATATATTTACACGTTTGTTTACAAATTTAGGTCCGCTGTTAAGCGTTTGAACACAAATCGAACCAAGATCCAAGTGCAACACATTATTCCCTTGTGTAGAAATAAAAAATACCACCCCCCCACAAAAAAAAAACGTTAGGTAGTAACAAAGACCAGTGATCACACACAAAAATCACACCGTTTAAATGTGATTTAAAAAACAGTAAAAAATGAAAAATAGAAACAATAAAAGATATTATGTTGAGTATGAAAACTCTATTTCATGCATTTTACACCATACTTCTTAATTCTGCATGTGTTGTGTTCATTGATTCACTGAAGTTTATTCATTCAAGTTGATAAAAAACTTGATCTGAAGCTCAATTCTGAGGCTGTTCTGTAAATAGTTCTAATAAACAATAAATGTAGCAACTTCTGATCCATTTCAGGTTTAAAATAACGGCCCCCACCCACTTCCAGTTAAGCCCCGCCCATTCCGAGTATGGATACAGATCATTTAAGTTGGTTGAACAGATAGAGATAATGGTGTACTCGACCAAACCAAAGTTAAGAGTTTGAAATTGTAACGATGAGACCAAATCCTCCACAACAACACCCAAAACAAATCACACAATACATAAGGCTGCAACTCTGGCGGAGATGCGCATGTATTTTTCTGATGTTGTCGTTGCCATCACCCCTGAAACCTCCGTGGGAGGTCTATTCCCATTGAAATTCCTGTCAGGCCTGTATTTTGCAAGTGCCCTGGTTTCTATGTGGACAGGGAAGACAGCAGACTTCAAGCCAAGTCAAGTGAAGTCAGTGTGTTCCCTAGGATGGAGTTGTACTGTAGCGGCGGGGGTGAAGCGCGCGTGCCCAAATTTTTTTATTTTATTTACTTCAATGTAATGTCATTTTCAATGATAAAATAACGTACATTTCTGACGTTTCTTTAAGGGAATCATATCCAATACATATGCAACGTGAACATCTCTGTGAGGGAATCTGTCGGTTGTCTTTGAGATTGACAGCTTCCGTGCGTCACGGTGGCGCTCGCGCATAGTAAGGCCCGTCTCCAGGAAGAAGAATCGGTGCATGTGGAATACCTACTGTCTTTTAACGAAACGAATCGTATCAAGATGGATCTTCCAAAATTCCCAAGTTTATTTCACAGATATGTGTTTCCTTGCGTATTCCTGTCAAATGATTGCGTTTGACGTAACGTTACTGTGCGATACTCCTGAGTCCGTGATCAACATTGCTTGCTTCATTGTTGACATCTACCTGGTGCTTGTTGTTATAATCGTTGTGCTGACATTATCAGGTAAGCGCAAAGTTTCTCATTTATATTACGGATGCCATATACCATGCCATATACCTTTTTATTCTGATTTATAGTCCTGAAGCATTCAATTACAAGTGGAAGTGAAATCACTGAAGACAACATGTGTTGGTTTATTTACAGCTATGTTTAAACAAAATTAGATATAATACAGAAATACCAAGAACAGGAACTCAGTGGAGCTACATCAGGATATCGGGTTTAGATATCCAAGCATTTTAACAGGTTGTACAGGAGTACTGTCCTGGAACATATACTCAATACTGATATTGGTGTCTGTGTTTCCCTGTGTACAATCCTTCATTGCTAGGACACAATTTGGCTTCAGTGTCCGAGGCAGATTAAAAAGCCTGTGTGAGCTTAAAGAGGTTGGCATGAAAGAGTAAACTGCTGAGCGGTGTTCTTGGTCTGTCGCACCGTATCTGCCATATGCGCCTCCTCTGTTGGTCTACACAGCTCTATGTAATACTGGATACCTCTCTATAGTTACAGCCTCTAAATTACGCTCTTCTCTCTCTCGTTTCTCTACATCGCCCC
>OMKR01044515.1:0-16061 GCA_900302355.1 Cyttopsis rosea | reverse complement strand
TTATGAATAATACATATATATATATATATATATATTTTAAAATCGCTTTCAGTTCCTGAGCTCCTGATGGAAAATGTTTCCATTCATTGCAAAACTGTCCAAATCTAGACGGAGACCTTCTGGTTTCTTATGAAGCCCTGGGCTCAGCATGAATGGTGGGATACGGAGGCTTTGTGGCAACGGATCCAGGAGTGTGATTTGCTGCTGATCCAGGAAAAGCCCCACAGAGCGTGAGCTGATCTCTCCACCGTCTGGCTCCGCTATCTGGAGCCGATAGGAGATTTGGGATCGGATTACTTCAGACCTTCTACGGCTCCCCCGATTTCACACTTGTCTCCCAACACGATGTGAACAAAGCATGCTGGGTAATGGCCGTGACGGCTTGATATTACAGATGGCCATTGTGGAGTGGGAAGATACTGGTCTTCTCGAAATCAACCTTTCTAGAAATAAAAATTTCAAGAAATAAACATTTTTTTAGAAACCAACCTTTCTAGAAACCATCAACTCTAGAAATCAACCTGGCTAGTATATCAATCTCCCCGCAAATCAACCTTTCTAGAAATCACACACTCTAGAAATTACCCTCTCTAGAAATCAACCTTTCTAGAAATCAAAATATTTAGAAATCACACTCTCTATAAATTGACCTTTCTAGAAATTGAACTCTCTAGAAATCACACTCTAGAAATCACACTCTAGAAATCACACTCTCCATTAATCGACCTCTAGAAATCGACCTCTCTAGAAATCGACCTTTCTAGAAATCGACCTTTCTAGAAATTGACCTTTCTCGAAACTGACTTCTCTAGAAATCGACCTTTCTAGAAACAACCTCTATAGAAATTTATCTTTCTAGAAATCAACCTCTAGAAATCACACTCTAGAAACCGACCTTTCTTGTAATCAACCTCTCAATGTGGGGTCCTTCAGGAGGTAGGGGGTCCCCAGCTAAAATGACTCATAGTTAACCTTACCCTAACCTTAAGAACTTAAAGCTGAAGTAGGCAGTTTTCAGGAAAAGGCAAAAAAAGCCCCTCCCACCAGACGAGCACGTCGGGCATATGCACACGCGTCATACGTGCGCACAGCACAAGCTTGATCGGACAGCGGCGCGGCTTGAGCGGAGACAGTTTTTTATTTGGGTGGGCAAGACGCACGCAGAACAGCCAATAGGAACGCTCTCTCTCTCAAATGACCTGTGATTGGCCAAAGTCTCCCATCACAGGCTAGATTTTCTAAAGCCTTAAAACGAGCCAAGAGGAGGTGCAGAAGTCTATTCTATTCAAGTCTCTTGAATTTACAATATTCTGAAAGGTTATTATGGAATTTTTTGCCCAACGATGCCAAAAAAACGGCCTACTGCAGCTTTAAGTACCACTAGAGCACGTACAACTGCTCACGTACAACACGCCCACTGCTCCTGGCTGCCCCTGGAGGAAGGACGGCCAGGATGGGATAAAAGCAGAGACTATATCTCATCGTTCGCCACTCCTGCATGTGTGTGTGTGTGTGTGTCACCCTCCGCATGTGTGTGGTTAATGTGTGATCAATAAATCATTCTTCTTCTTCTTCTTCATATGTCATTCCCTGCCACTAGGGGGTGCAGAGTGATTCCGTGGCAACCATTTCCAGAGAGAGTTGCCGGAAACAGAATAAAACAGAGCGAAACAACAATGGCAGCAGAGAAGGAAGCATGAAAGCGACAGCGAGAGGAGTTGGCAGTGGATTTAGTGCATTTGGTGCATTTGGTGTATGTGTCAAGAGGAAAAAAAGGAAAAACAGAAAGAAATGGAGGATGTCTGTCCTCAGAGCAGAGCAGGAAGGAGGATGGAGAGTTTTCTCTGTATATCCAGCAAATGCAGAGTTTAGACAAAGAGGTCCACTTCTCCAATTTTAGTATGTGCCGTATGAGGTTTGTACAAGCTACTCAAATGAGTAAATATGCAAACACGCACAAAAGTCCCATCTCTGCAGAAGAGAGATTGGAGCCACACAACAAAGTATTTCGTAAACTTACAAGACGACGTGTAGGATTGTGGAGGAGGTTTGCAAGGCCATTTGGTTGGCTCTCAAAGATGACTATTCCCAAAATGATGCAATTAGAAGAGATCACAAAGGATTTCTGGAGGTTGTGGAATTTCCTCAACTGCGTCGTCGGCAAACATATATTAATGACAGCACCAGCCAGCAGCGGTAGTTTATATTTTAACTACAAAGGAACACAATACATTGTGTTACTGGCATTGTGCGATGGGTGCTCCCATTTCACAATGGTTCACAATGGATGTGAGAGCCTACGGCCGTGAAAGCAGCGGAGCAGTCTTCCAGGAGAGTACCTTTGGAAAGGCCTTGCAGGACGGAGAGCTGGATTTGCCCCCATCAACAGCCCTACCTGGAACAACTGTCTCTCCACATGTGATTGTTGGGGATGCAGCCTTCCCCTTGAAAGTGAACCTCATGCAGCCCTATCCAGGTATGTGTACTGTAGCTCATGTGTTCGTTTCTGCTGCAAGTTTATGTATTCATATGCATATATGATTGACATGTACCGAAACCATCTCCCCGCTGGCCAGAGGGTGTACAACTAACGGCACTGCCATGCACAAAGAATAATTGTGAACAGCTTTGACATCTTGGCTGCAAGATTCAGGATCCTCGGTCGTGCCATCGAGAGCTCAGTGGACAAAGCAGTTTGCATTGTGAAGGCATGTGTTGCTCTGCACAACTACTTGATATCTACTGATGTTTCATCTGGGGACACAACACGGTACATCATCCCCTTGTAGACAGCACAACAGCAGTAGGACATGTCTGGCCTGGGGAGTGGAGGAGACTGGAGATGGTCGACAGTCTGGTCGACGCACAGTCTGGCACCTGGGCATCATAACCTGCCATTGCAACACGGAATCTCCTGAAGGAATTCTTTCAAACACCTGTGGGACGTGTTCCTTGGCAAGACAATGTAATTGGACATGGTTTCAACGACCAGTGTCTTCCGAACAACTGACTATAATTTAGTTATTGCTGTTTTTATTGGAATTATTTTGTCCTTGAAGTCTGACAGATCTGTTATATAGGTGAGGATATCCTTGAACAAGCTCTGCAACTCTTCCCTCAAAAGTATTCATTTCTATCTGATAAAGTCTTGCTAAATTGCTGCTAGACGTTTGCTCCGAATGTGCTTTTCCGGAAAAGGAGGTTGAAGTTCGTCCCCTGCCATGACGCAACAGCATTTGGACCAATCGCTGGCAAGGGCTATACAGTGGCACTAGAAGGTTAAACCTTTATAGTTTTCAGATTTTTTTCATAAATTTGACCTAATATGTGATCTAGTTCTAAGAAACCAATTAAACAAACACAAAAAACAATACTTTTTCATTTATTTATTGAGCAAAATGATCCAGCATCTAACATCTTTGTTGGAGAAACTATGTGAACCTTTGCTTTCAGTAACTGACCCCTTGAGAATGACTCAACCAAATATTTCTAGTTCTGTTGATCAATCCCACACATCAGCTTGAAATATGGGCCCATTCTTTCTTGCATGAAGCCGTGGTCATGCCACAACATTAATATTACATTAAATTCTGGACTTGGCCATTCTAAAATACAAAATTTCTTCTGCTTCAACCATTCTTTGGTAGATGATTTGGTAGACTTGTCTTGCTGCATGACCCACCTTCTGTTAAAGGTGCAGTGTGTAAGATTTAGCGACATCTAGCGGTGAGGTTGCAGATTGCAACCAATTTAATTCCCCTCCGTGTAGGAGAACCTACAATGGCAGCAAAACCCATGAAAAACAGGAAAGGTTTTGCCATCAAGTCTTTATCTGAGGTCTTCTGGTCCTCCTTTGATCAAGGCAAGACGTTGATAGGGAAGACCCAGTTTTTTAAATACGCCAGGGCCACCGAAGCTCACTGTTGATTCTCATCCCATTGTTCAAAACACGTGACTTACGTGAACTGATAATAATAGAAGTTCACATACTTTTCTCTGACAGACATTTGATGTTGGATCACTTTGCTCAATAAATACATGGGAATTGTATTTTGTTTTGTTTTTGTTGTGCTGTTTTTTTATTGAGTTCTTGTTAATTTGCCTTTGCAATTCATTTACAATAGTAAACAATATATTTTGACAAATGGCCTCCCACCCCCTGGTTATTTCCAAATTCATACCATCCAATAACGCAAATAAGAATGAAGAACCTTTTAATATCCAAAAGAACCATACGAGGAACATGAAGAACCATCACTGACTAAAGAACCACTTACTGTAAGATGTGGATGGTTCTTCATGGAACCACACAATCTTTTATAGGAAGAAACAAAGTTAAGAACCATTTATTTTTTCTTTGTGTAAAAATTTTATATTTCCCAAAGTGGGATACTATTGTGGCTTTAGAGATTTGTAAAAATACATATTTGATGTTTTCACCATATGTGAAACAGATATACCCTTCTGGTTGCAGTCTTAACAGTTGAGTCTGGACAAAGTCTGAATTTAGATATGTCTGACATATTAAACAGGGAAAAAGGGCTAAAGTCAAAGGACTGATCAGTAATATTTTATTTGCTTGTTGCACAAATTGACCATGAAATTATCAGTGAGGGTTCGCAAATGTTGTTGATCAGTGCCAGTGTACACCGTACACTAGTAGTGTTTTTAGGTGTTAAACAATGAAATAAATTAATGTATATAAAATAAGAATTATGACGGAGCAAAAATATTTTCGTGCACGTTTGATAAACTCACACAACATAGCATGAAGATTCTCATGTTATATTATTTCATCTCTACGATACGCTTTCCTTCCTCTTGAAGTGCAAGAATAATCAAAAGCACAACTGGACATGTGGGACAAACATCAAATATCATAACATGCACTCAATCTAATTTACCACATACACACTGATAAAAAAGTCTCTCTATTCATTTTCCAGTGGTAAGTAAGAGCAGTTCATAAAGAGAACATGCCTCAAAGCAGTGAGTGAATAACTCCTTCATATAATAAGTTCTTCATAATATTTGTCATGGTTCCAAAAACGAGTTTAAAGCTCCTCTTGAAGTTAAGAGTTTGTGTTGTTGATCTCCCAGTGGTTACAATCCAGAGGACAGTGCAGCTGAATCTCCTGTTATGACAAAACAGTCTTGGCTATATCCGAAAGTGAAGCGCGAAGTACAGATTAAAAAAACACAACACAAGTGCCTATGTATTTTTCTCCAGGTGACCACTTCAATGTCTTCTTATATATGCAAAAATATGTCTTTGTAGCTCTTTGGACTCCATCAGTTATTGTAAAGATCCTGACATGAAACACATTGAGGGGTTTTACTTTTACAAACTCTGCTAGGATAGAGGCTCCATTTCAAACTGGTGTCGGTTGGGTGCTGTAGTGGTGATGGTGGTAGTGGCCGGCGGGTTGGCCCAAGCTTTGGGTGTGCGAGCGCAGCCCGACCCCGAGGCCGTGGGTCCATGGTTCGCCACCAGCGGAGCGGCAGAGTCCTCATGCGGCGGGGAAGCCAGCTCCGGGGGTTTGCGGCCATAGTAGAGGGCCCAGAGGAGGGTGAGGGTGAGGGCCATAGCCAGGATCTGTGCCACGCCTATAGAAACGCCCAGGAAACGCAGAGCCTGCAGCTGCTTCGTCCCCCGGATGAAGCTGTAGATCTTTGGCCCGCAGCCCTGTAGGACATGAACACGGAAACAAAGTATTAAAGCCACATTAAAGGGGACATATCATGAAAAACTCCCTTTTTCAGATCCGCGGAGGGAGGGACCGCGTGCTCGCAACTGTTTAACTGGCTGAGCTGCGCTTCTGAAAATATATTTTTTTGTTCTAAACTTTTTTCTGAAACTTTGCATCACTCTGCTTGTATAACTGGTTTGAGTTTACTTGGTGTTATGTTATTCTCAGCACTTTGAAGACCGAGTGTGTATATGAAACGACGTGTACAAAAATTCGGGTCCCTTATTGATCCAATATGGGACGCAGCATTATATTTTCCAATACGGGACGATCCCGTATTATAAGGGACGGGTGGCAACCCAAGTTGTAGCTGCAAGTTATCACACAGTTCCTTCAGGGACAGTGTCACTGGCCTGGTGGGGGAGGAACAGTTATCATCCTAACTCAGTGTTTTAATGACAAATCATAGGGAAAGGACAATTTACAACATGTAAAGTGACTTCCCTGTCACTCTATTTAACCTCCCTTGTAAATCAAATAACGCAATTCAAGTACAAAGTAGATATGGAAGGATCCAAGATCTTTTGCACAATCTCCTGACCCAATCAGGGTCTTCTTCTTTAGAATAAGACATGTTTTGAGTTTGCGTGTCCCATCTGTGATTTGTCCAAATATCTCATAGAGAGATGGAGATCAACTTAATTTCCCGGCTCAACGGCCCCACGTCCGTGCCTGCCCATGAGGAACAGGGAAGGAAACCTCATCCCGTTACCACTGTGTGTGTGCATGTGTGTTGTATGGTGGTGTGGGTCTCACCTCTTGGTGGAGGTCGCTAAGGTCCCGGTGGTGGGCGTGGCGGGCGCATCCCGGATATTGGTTGGCGCAGCAGGAGTCCGGAGGCCACTCCATCTCCGTCATCTCCAGCCAATCAGTGAAGTAGATCACCCCGCAGCACTTAAACTGCCAGCGAATTTCCAGAAATGACAAATTAGGCCAAACTCGTCCTGGCACAGTGCAAAGGTCACCATCTTCTGGTTAAACTTGATGTCAAAAAAGTGTCAAATAAATAGTAAGCAAAGCAGCAATGCAAGGCTATCTTCCCATAAAGAGCATTAGAATAGATTGATATTTTGATACTCGGTAAAGTGTGACAAAGCGCAAACCAGTCTCAACTTGGGCGGACATTGAGGCGACACTATTGGCATTGGCTGAACGAATGGAACGGAATTGCAATTATGAAAGATGTTTGCTAAGTTATATCATTTAACATTTATTAAGTGTGCTTCATAAGGAGTTGGGGCAATGCGGTTGACCTCTGACCTCAGTCTGGAAGGTGTTCCAGGTGTGTGTTAGCCACTGGTAGCGCTGCAGGCCATAGTTGGGCATCCTGGACTTCAGGCTGATCATATCAGACCTCTGCACGGCAGGCTGAGGACACACACATCAACACACTGGTTAGGATATGTTAAGTCCAACTTGGTGAACCAAGCATTGTTCATGACTTGGATTTTCCCAGTTTCCACACCTCTTCTCTAACTCCATTGTCCTCAATTTTTTTCTCTTCATCTTCTTCCCCCCCTCATTGAAAAGACGAAGAAGAAGAAGAATTGAACTCTTGAGCTCTGCAGCTGCCCCTGGGGGAGTCACAGTCATTTGACATGCATACCTCCCCTTCCTCCCCTCTCTCTTTCTTGAATGAAAAGGTAACCCCCCCCATCCATCACAAACACATACATCCAACTCCTAAGAGCCAGGTGCGCCCAACCTTCCATTCCATCTCTCCAGCTTCTGATAACGAAAAGAGCTCGGGTTTACAATGACTAGAATCCCAACTCTCTGTGGACGCATTGGCGATATAAGGCGGCGGAAATGACTGAGCCATCGCCCCCGTGGGCTAGTGCGCTCAGCGACATTCACGGACACAAATGCTCATGCTCGCACAAAAGCCCTAATGGGACATCAAAGTCGCCCGGGTTCAGTCCAGGTGAAGATAAGCTCCCACCCCAGAGGCTGGGGTCCATTGTTATGGAGAGCATTACGGCCTCCTCGTTCCAGCCTGGACACCCTCACCCTCTGATCCATTCAGCTCCCGTCCACGTGTTCACATGGAAGGGTTCACTGCAGTCGACTTGGTGTTGCAAGATCGTCAAAATGTGACACTTGCGCAAATATTACAAGGCTGTGGAATACTCACATATATGTCCAATTTCACATAAATAACAGTGCAGGGGACTAGTTTCCTATGTTGTTGCAGTGCTAGTTACTTGTTGTGGACTATTTTACTTAGAGAAGTAGAGTCGTTGAGCGCTCTGCCGCAACTCCGATATACTAGTTATAATACTACGCATACTAGTTATGAAATCAGTATTCCGTCTCAATGTATTATTTTATTTAGTGAGTAGTCGTGCAATAGGTAAGAAAATGTGCAGCGGGTGCACATTTTCAATTTCCCTCACATATTTGTATGTTGATAAAATTATGGTGGAAGGATTTCATGAGGGAATCCACAATGACCTTTTGATGATTAATTGACAAACTGATATGTTTATGTTGATATGACTATTAACCAGGGATTTCTTGAGGGAATCCACAATGACGTCATAGACTTAACATAAAATCCCTTCCCTGGGACATAAAATATTTGCTTCTAAAATGAAACCAAAAAAAACAACCTACCCTAGCCTTTAGTTGGATTAAGCAAGGCATCCAATATGCAGATAATATTTAAAAAAAACTATCACTGTAGTAATATAATAATTCCTAAAATCATATCCCTTGAAATGGAGGGACCTCCATTCAAAAGAGGACTATTGTGATCCAGTTATGCCTATCTGCTGAAAGACTCGTGGAAGTGGAATTTCCCGTTGCAATACGTAAATACATTGAGTTGAAATGCAAGCCAGCTGGTGAGGGGGAGTCAAGTCGTGAAGGTGGGGGCGGGGGCATGGTAGAGACGAGAGGGGTCCGGACATGACTGGAATATCTGGTTATTCTTAGACCCGGGCGCAATAAACAGCGAGCACTCCGTTCGGGCGCCTTAGGATCAACAAAAACTGGGGGGCATCTGCATACTGCATCTGCATATTTTCGATATTTTCCAACTTGTTGCCTTTCACTAGTTTTGTATGATGATAGTAAGTAATAGATTGGTTATTGAGAAGGGTGCCAATTGGTAAATAACACATATGTGTTTTAAAAGTGTAGCACTCCAAAGCCTGTACTTAACTTTCAGCACCTTCTTTTAATCTTCTACAAATAATGAAAATATATAAATAAAGCTACTGCATACATTCTTGTTAGGCAGCAGCAGGCCATTTTGGAGCTTATTAAACAAGAGCAGGAATTCAAGGAGTCTTGGGAAATGTCAACATCCCCCCATAAAAGATTTTGAAAAGAATGCATGCGAATAGTGCATGATGGTAACTGACTGATTAGGAATGACGCCCTGTCATATTTTTGAAATACTTTGTCTATTTTGCGGAGGTACTGCAGGGGGTCCACCAATTTTTTTTTTATGTCAAAATTATCTTTGTGAAAGAATTGTGAATGTATTTTAGACAAAAAACGAATATTGAGTAAACTCCAACCATTAAAGTTGCAGTGTGTAGACTTTAGCGGCCACTGCAGATTGCAACCAATTGAATTCCCCTCCGTGTAGGAGAAGCTACGGTGTTTGGTTTGTCCTTTCTGGGCTACTGTAGAAACAACATGGTGCGCTCCGTGGATGCGGCCCGCTCCCCATGTACACATAAATGGCTCATTCTAAGGTAAAGAAAACACAACAATTCTTCTTTTCATGGGATTATACACAAATTAATACATACTTATGAATATTATATTCCATTTCTGCCAAGTCCGTTCCGCTACATGCCACTAAATTCTACACACTGCACCTTTAACACTAGAACAGCTGCGTTTTTTTAACATCAGTAAGCTGAAAGTGAGCCCATTCACAGCTTCTGACGTTATGGTGTGTTCAAAAACCTCTGATTGAGTAACTTTCATTTTTTCCATTTTCTTTTATTATAAAAACAATGTTATTAAAAAAATCTAAAACTCCCTTCTCTGTTTCCCTATCCACCAAGGGGGGTCCTTGGGTTGAATAAGGTTGAAGACCCCTGGCCTATATGATATCCCAGTCCAAAAAACAGATATTGGATCTCTCTATGTTAAGAACGTTGTTTCCGATTTCCAAGGTCATTTGAATGCACCAGTTGAACTGCACTGTATTTCTGTTTAGTGTATATGGATTTAAAGCAGTACAATCTGTCAAGATGGACTAAGTGTGATATTTTCAACATCAACGAACTGGCCTCCACTTCAGTACGGTCAATATCTGAAGTATTGTTATAATTGACAAATCGTGAATGTCGAATATCAAGCTGTCTCACCAAATTTCAAGTTAATTCTCATTTTTGAACAAAGACCTTTGAACAAAAACATGTTCAATGTCACTTTAGGGGCTTGGTACTCGCAACATTTTCCGCCTCTTGTAGGGTTTGCTGTATTATGATTTGTTTTTGTTTTTTTTGTTTTTTTTGCTGCTTTCATGTAGACCTGACCAATCAAACACTGTCATCTGCCGAGTTTGGCGGCATCTCATGCTTTTATTTTAGATCCATTTATTGGGTCTGAACAATAGTCTCACACATCATATTTAAAGCCTTAACTGCGTGGCAACAGCATTTTCTTCTCTTTGTCTTTTTTTTTGAGTTTCTAGGGATTTATTGGATAAAAGTGTATATATTTTTTATGGTAGTCGAGGCGGTGGAAAATTCAGTGGAGGCAACCCGCCTCTGCGACGGACAGCTGGGGGAAACCCTAGCTAGCAAATAGCATATCGATTTCAGCATTCTTGATTCTGCATTCTTCTCCTATGATTGGTTGTCAGTCAAATCAACCCCTCCCCCCTCAATAATCCCTTCTGACAGCTCCATTACATTCCAAGGTATGTATGGAGTATATTTATACAATGTTGGGCAGTAGCGGCGTTGCTATTTTAACTACATTTCTCAGTAGCGCGGTGGTAGCGTCGCTGTTTTCTGAATCAAATAGCTCTTCAGTAGCGAAGCTCTTTCATTGATCAAGTAGAGCGGTAGTGTCCACACAAGCTACATTTTCCCAAGCGTTTCGGAAGCTCAAGAACAGTGGAGCTTTCTGCTGTGGTCTGAAATAAAACTGCTAAGGATCAGTAAGGCCCTGTATACACTTTGCATTAACATGCGTCTTGGCCGATCCGATCTCAAGTGGCTCAAAAAAAGTGTGGCTGGTTACACTTGACATTAAAATGCATCTCGAGAGATTGGATCTCAACTTCCCCGCTCTATATGCAAATAAAGACGAACATCATTTCAGTTCGCGCGCCGGGTAGAATCAAAACAACACAGACTGAAATGTCGGTGCCGTGTGTACTGTACGCAGCCAAGGGTTCAGGCTGAACACGTTTATTTAGTTAAAATTAAAAATGTGAACATGACTCAGAGAATTGGAGTGGAGTTTTTTTATCCAGCGGTTCGCTGTCGAACCAGCAATCCCGCGGAGAGGGAGCACTGTGAGTTTCGGTTCCGTGTCTCTGGCCAAATCCAATAAAACAGTGTTTTTATTTTAGATGTATTTATTTCCGTTAGTTTCCTACTTGTATGAAGCAACATTATTAAACACAAATGAGTTCAGGGACCCCATCGCTGCAGAATGGAATGAATAAAACAAAAGCCCTGTGTGTCCTGTGTGCCGCGTCACGTACGTCTCCCCATTGCTTTCTGCTGCTGCTATGGGATAATTTAGCAAAAACTGGATGTTTTTGTGTAAATTCTTTACTTGGAAATAATAAATCCTGCACTTCTGTAACGGGGAGAACAGGGGAATTTCCTGACCAGAGCGCATGAATGAGTCCACACTTCCCGCGGAACACGTCAGTTGACTAGGCGGTCCTCAATGTGACCCAGGCCGCCGTGGCCGTACCTCGAGAAATACGTGACTTTAAATGAAATAACAGAGAAAAATGATGTGTTCAGGTGTTTACTGTGCAACCCCAAGAAGAAGCTGCTCTCAACTTCCAAGACATCAAAACACTAAGAACACACATTCAGGTGATTCCCAAATAAGCTAACACAACAATCACCCACCAAACACCAGCTAGCAACTTGTTTATTGATGAGGCAAACTGTAATATTTTACTGGAATATCACTTGAATTGGAAATTTACTGGAATATTTCACTTGAATATTACTGGAATTGGGAATTTACTGGAATATTACTGGAATTTGAAATATTTTTACACCAAATGGAGCCATTCTGTGTCAAAGAGAATTGTATATTTCCACATTTTTCCTTTTATTGCAATTTTCCTTTTTATATTTGTATTCCATTGCTTTATTATTAGCGGCAATTTTTATTATGTAAGCTGTTGCTGACACTGTGATTTCCCTCCAGGGATGAATTCAGTATCTATCTATCTACCTACTGTACCTACATACAGTATATATTCCCATAAATTGTCATCAGCTAACCACTAGCTAGCTAGTCACTGTTTGTTGGTAGAAAATAAATAAAATTAAGTGTGGGGAGGTAGGGGGGGTGCAAAAGACAAACTTAAATAAACAAATACAGTACATAGGGAGGGAGGGTGGAGGTGGGGAAAAATGAGGGAACAGAGTTCCCAGATTTGAACAGGCTTGAAAAATACAATATACAATATTGTAGATTAGAGGGTAGAGGGTAGAGGGTCCACCCAACTAAAATGGCCTCCATGGAAATGGAACGTAAGCACGCCAAGAAGAGGAGCGCACCCCGGAATGGGGAGGAACACCCTGTTCCCCTCATACAATACTCATAACCCAGTATTTGAGTGGAGGTACCCCCACCATAACCCAAGAGCAATTTGAGAAGTTGATCCTTAACTTCATCATTCAACGACTGCATCCACTTCACACTGTGGAGAGACCAGAGTACAGGGATTTATTTAGAGAGATTTTACCCTCCAAGCATTTGATGTCAAGCAGAACATTGGAAAGAATGCTTGAGGATGAACATTTGTCAATGAAAAGCACACTGTCCAAGACTTTGTCCAAACAGAACCATGTATGTACCACAACAGATGCATGGTCACCAAACAACAGAAGCTTCCTTGGGGTGACTATTCACTGGATAAACCAAGAAACCCTAAGCATCTGCTCTGGGGCATTAGCCTGTCGCACAGATCATATGGCGCCACACATATGAGATTTTGGCTGAGATGTTGGAAGACGTGCAAAGAGTTTTCAACATAAAAGACAAGGTGACCGTTACAACCACAGATAATTGTTCAAATTTTGTGAAGGCTTTTGGTGTCTTTGCAGAGGTTCAAAGAACCATTCAAGACAGAGAAGAGGACGAGGAAGAAGAGGAGGGACACCCTGTCTTCAAAAATGTCACAGACATCTTAAATGAAACAGAAGAAGAC
This sequence comes from Cyttopsis rosea, assembly GCA_900302355.1. Taxonomy (NCBI): domain Eukaryota; kingdom Metazoa; phylum Chordata; class Actinopteri; order Zeiformes; family Parazenidae; genus Cyttopsis; species Cyttopsis rosea. The sequence goes on along the minus strand of OMKR01044515.1, from coordinate 2,930 downwards.
TACAGTCTCCCACCACTTCAGCAATGCACCTGCCACACCCTCAACCTGGTTGCCACAAGAGACATTGAGGGGGTTTTGACCCAGTCAGAGCCCATTAAAAAATATCAAGATCAATGATCTGCAAATGTCAGGCACTGTGGAACAAGCAACACAGGAGCACACAAGCTTCAGATATCATCAAGGGTGCCAGCTGATAGTTCCCAGTCCAACAAGGTGGAACTCCACTTACCACGCAATGGAGCGCTTGAATAGCTGTATCCTGACAAAAGAGCAGGAAACCTGTGAGAAGCTTCAGGTGACTGGCTTCAAAGCGGCAGAACCTACCTTCATACAAGAGTATGTTCAGGTAAATATTACCTTCATTTTGATATGTACTTAAGTTAACTGGTGCTGTAATCCATGTACAGTATCTGTCTGAACATAAAGGCAACTACATACCTCTCAATGAGCTTACTAATATAGTGGATCTTTCTCCCAGGTTATTAACTGAATGTGGTTATTTTTTTCCATGTCTTTTTTCTATCTTTTAAGTTATGGTGCAACAGTCTAGACATTTATCAATCTGGTTTTTGACCTCACAATAGCACAGAAACTGCACTTATCAAAGTTGTGAATGATCTCCACATAAACACAGATTCTAATAAACTATCTGTTCTTGTGCTCCTGGATCTCAATGCTGCCTTTGACACTATTGACCATGATATTTTATTAGAGAGATTAGAGAAATGAGTTCTAAACTGGTTCAGAACCTCCTACAAGACAGACAGTTCTTTGTGTCCATTGGAGACTTTGCCTTGGACAAAGTGGGTATTATATGTGGAGTACACCAAGGTTCGATTATTGGACCATTATTATTTAATCTCTATATGCTCCCACTTGCAGATGTTATTAAATAAACACAAAATAAATTACCAAAATTATGCAGATGATTCACAACTGTACGCATCTCCTGGTGACCTACATTCCATAGACTCCCTAACTCAGTGTATTAATGATATAAATCTATGGATGTCAGAGAACTTTTTACAACTGAACAAGAATAAAACAGAATTACTCATCTAGCTCATCAAGCAAAAGTGAAGCCAGATATCTGGGTGTAAGCATAGACATTGATCAAAATTTTAAGAGCCTTATCAATCTCATCACAAAATCAGCTTTCAAAATTAAGGGGCTTTTTGTCAAAAGCAGACTCTGAAAAATGTATCCATGCATTCATAACAAGACTAGACTACTGTAATGGCCTATTCACCGGCCTCTCAAAATCAGCTGTGCGGCGACCACAGTTAATTCAAAATGCGGCTGCACACATTCTCACTGGAACAAAGAAGTCTGAACACATTACACCTGTTCTTAGATCTCTTCATTGGCTCCCCATCAAAACTAGAACAGTTTTTAAGATTATGCTAATTGTGTACAAAGCTCTAAATGGCCTTGCACCTCAGTATATAAAATATATTACATATGAACCAGCAAGAACTCTCAGGTCCACAGGCAGTGGTCTTTTAACCATCCCTCGTACTAACTCTAAAGCAGGGGAGGGACATTTTCACATTTTCACATTTGACATGGACATTTTCACATGTCCTTGTGAAAAGCCCAGATGGGATTGTTTTGTTTAGGACAGGTTTGGTCTCAGGGGCATTCCAGGGAGCACGATTGTCAGCTCACCTGTGAAAAATATTTGGCTATAATGTTTTTAATGTTTTGGATCTGAATTTGTAAAACTAAACTTGACTTAGGTGTCAATTAGTCATAAGTATTGATTATTGCTATGTATTAACAAATGTTCAGAGAAGTTGTTGCATGGTATTTTAGAAGTTACCTGGCTGACTCAGTAATCCGGCTTGGTTCTGGAAGGCAGGTGTCTGACGGATGGACATTGTATACAAAACCAAAGCTGACATTCCTTGCACTTTTTCATGAATAGTGGGGTATTTTATTTTGTTGGTTTATCTATGACCTGTGAACAAGTGGGTGCTTATTGCAATAAACTCAATTGAGTGGCATTTTTTGCTGGCATGTGACTTTTTTTATATCAATTTTTTACAAAGTAGTTTGAACTCCTATTTCTAAGTAGCTTTAGTAAACCAAACTAGATTTCTCCCTAGGGTAGCTTTGCTGTAGTTCAACTTCTTCCAGTGTTCAGTAATTTGTACTTTGCAAAGATACACACACACACACACACACACACACACACAAACAAACAAACATAGATGAACATACACACACTTTCTACACCTGCTTTTTTGCCAAATTGGTTTTGGAGCAGTGAGAGCAGAGAGCACAGCTTATTGTTTAGTAAACAATTGAACTGAACATACAGTATTTTGCCTAAGTATCTGTTTGACTGATCAGTGAGATAGCATTGACTTGGAATGAAGTTGGTTCAATATAAAAATATATATATACCTTCGATGTAGTAAACTACTTTTGCCATGTTGCTGTAGCTTAGCTTGCTGCATTCCTCTGGGGGGTAGCTTCAGTGTAGTGAAGCTTCATTTAAAGTAGAGTAACTGGTAGCTTAGCTCACTACACTTTCCAAATAGCTTGCCCAACACTGTATACTGTATATATGAATGTGTTAATACAAACTTTTGTTATTATTTTCATCTATAATGCGGCAATCCCTTGAATAAAATCCATGAATCCAGAATAAATGGAAATTGGTAATATTATGCATGGCTGCGATGCCTTTTCGGCTACTTGGAGGCGCTACGATATAGCTCTGACCTCATACACCAGAACTACTTGGGACAAGTCCTTCGCACTCACCGGTGGCCACACACACACACACACAAAAAGACACACACACACACACACACCCACACACACACACACACACACACACACACACACACACACACACACACACACAGAGTCCACATCATAACAATCAGATTCGTTATTCATCATGTCTTTCTAATCTCTTC
>OMKR01044512.1:0-16433 GCA_900302355.1 Cyttopsis rosea | reverse complement strand
TGACGTAGAAACACACACACACACACACACACACACACACACACACACTCTCACACACACGTGAACACACACATATACGTAGTTTGGGCTCAAGAAACGTGAATATAGGATTAAAAAAAAAAATAAATAATAATAATCTTTCGATCCGTGCTACCGCTTTACACCAACACCAGCGAAAAGGCTGCCGTCCTTTCAGTCACTTGTCACTTGTCTTCAACTCCCCATGTGCTTCTTGACCTAGTTTTTTATTATCAGTCACACACACACATATACATTTTCGGCTATTTGTATATATTTGACAATTTTTATTTTTTTGTTTTTTGTTTTATTTTAACCCTTTTTTTTAACCCTTGTATTATGTTGGCCAGATATTACCTGAATTTTGGTGTTTATCATAACTAAAAAACTAAAAGGCTGGTTAACATACTTAACATAACATAGCCTGATGCCAGGTGACTTCTTGAACTTCTATACAGAATATTGATATCTTGATGTTTTTGTTTATGGTTATAAGCATTTTGCACCCCATTTTGATGCTCTGGCACAATCACAGTCACACAATTGTCAGAAGAGTAACATGAGCAGAAGATTCTCAGTCAATGAAGCCCTCGCTGTAATCTTAGAGGTGAAAGTGTCCGAAACTGAGGAATGTTGAACATAATTTGGAATACAATGATGTCCTCTGATGAAGAAGAAGAAAATACACACAGGTTGAAATTGAGGTGATGCTGATGGAATGGAAACATAGCATGCTCACAAACCCCCCTGAAAGTCAGGGAAGACTGTCAGTTGAAAACATCATCAGAATGGTCCCAGGGCTTACCAGATTTGCAGTTACAGGAGTTCATGACATCAGATCTGCCTTTGAACTGTTCAGACCACAGTCAGTGGAGAGGATTATTTGGACAACACAAACCTTGTGCTTTATCGTGCTTTATATATTCATTATAATGTGCTTTGTGTTATTAAAAACAAATTAAATTCTTAAGGTTTTGATGTGAGTTACATTTGTCATCATCATATTGACGCCACTGGGGCAGCTCGTCATAATGAATGTTATTGTGCCAAATCTGCCCCTCATCAAATGCAAGACAAACATTACATGTGTAAGATACTAAAACCATGCCAGCAAATAAAAAAAACGTACACATTCTGACCATCATTGCCAGTTTGATGAATAATTACTGCATAATGTGTGCCTTGTAATGACAAAACGAGTGGTATAATATCAAGGGAAACCTGTCCTATGTGGACAAAAAAACTGAAAAATCTGGTCAAGTTTGTAATGATAGTCAGTGACATGATGAAAAATTTAAATAATTACTTTTTGAGGAGGTTAAATATGCATATCTCACAATCTTGAGGTGGCTTTTATAGCACCGGCCATTTCTGGCCGAAACATATTGTGATGGAAAAAATGCAAATAATTGATGCTTTGTTCATTGATTGATTTAAGACAAGGCATTTTCCACTCTCAAGTACTGTTTTATCTGATATAATCATCATGCTCATGCATAATGGGCATGTGGACTGTGAACATGTCAAACTGCTGATCATTTTATGAAGAGCAAGACATGTGACATGTGACTAGGGGGCGTAGTCTCAGAATGTTACCCAACCTTTTGTCACTATGTCAGAGTGTACATTCACAATTTTAAAAGTGCATCTGTATCTCTCTCTTATTCTGCAGAATAAATTCCTTTGTTACCTGACAGTGAAGCAGGTTTATCTCACCAACACGGAGCGGAAATTCTCTGATAATTTGGTGACGAGGATGGGATCTCTCTCTTGGCTTTGTTGGACCTTTGTTTGCATTCAGATTATATGCACAGCGGTTTTATCAATGAGACATAAGACCTGGACAGGCCTGGACATAAGACAGAGACCTGGCAGAGACAATATGAGGTCCCTGAATAATAAGGTGAGAACATTACTGAGAAAAACAGTTCCTAGAGACTCTAGGAAATGTGTAGATAAAAAAAAGTTAATATAGACAGACAGACGTGTTGCCACCTACAGTACATGTGCGTAGAGTAGGAAGAGTTGAGGAACGCATCTGTTAAAAGAAGCGTGATTAAAATAGCAATAATCTGTCGGCACCAGGGGAAGCTTACTGGTGCGGCATTGAAATATGTATCGATCGTGCAAGATCGTGTTAATAACAAAGTCGACATAATGAAATAAAGAATTACTAAAATATAAATATATCTTGATATAAATATTTGATTGCGGCTCCCTAAGAGGAAAGTGGATTGTATGTGTGTGTTTGTCTGTGTCGTGAGTCTTGTGTGTGTGAGAGATAGAGTGAGAGGTAGGAGATGATTTGGAAGAAGATACAGGAAGAGTTTAAAACAGGTTAAAATGGATTGCAGGAATTATAACAGGGCAAGAGAGAGAGCTAAAAAGATAGTTGATAGATTGAAAGGATTATAGGAAGTAGATGAGAAAGAAAATTAGCACATGAGTTAATTTTGTGCATTTTGGGAGTCTAAGTCCAGAACGGAACGTGGAGCAAAGAGACGGAGAAAATCAGGACAAGAAAAAGCCAGCCTGGGTGTCACCTGAGGTGAGGTCAAAAGTTGTGAATGTCATTTTGAGTAAGATACTGGTTCAGTAGAGGAAGCTGCAGGACCAAGTGATTTGTGGTGTTATATTTTGCATTTGTTCAAGCAGGCTAAATGAACATCTATTTGAATTTAAGCGCCAGTTAATAATAGTAGTCTATATCATCGTTAGTATGGACAGATATTGGATTGTGTTCAGAGAGATAGTTGTGATAGTGATCATAGTGGTGTGTTAAATTGTAGTCGGATTTAGTTGCTGGCAGAAGTGTCTTAGTGACTTAGACAAAGATGAGGAGTATGAGTGTTGCTCTCAGAACTGTAGTTTGTGCTTTATTAATGGATTGTATCGCAAAGCATTTTAAATTGATGAAACTAAATTGATCAATCTAAATTGGGAAGATCGCTTGCTCGCTAGTTTTCTGCAGTTATTTGTTTTGTGTTCTTGTGTTAAAGTGATCTGCTGGTTAACTTGTAATTTACTTTGATGATCAGTCAACATCATGGTGTTGGTTTGTGTGTGTGTGTGTGTGTGTGTGTGTGTGTGTGTGTGTGTGTGTGTGTGTGTGTGTGTGTGTGTGTGTGTGTGTGTGTGTGTGTGTGTGTGTGTGTTCAAATCCTTTCCGGTTACTTTTCTAGTAACATAGTTACGAGTTAGAAGTATAATCAAACAGCATTTTTCTCACTAGAAGTAACCTCAGCTTGACATTGAATCAAATAACTATTGATACACAGTATAAAACTTAGCAAATTGGTTAGTAAACAGGGAGAATTGTTTTGTTTGTCTGCACTAGAGAAATAATGGAATATGTGTGCGTTCACTTACTAAATGTTGAAACTGTGAAAAATGTGAAATACATCGGCCCATTGGCCTTCATTTGGACAGGAAAAATTTTTAATTTAGAAATACTGAGTAATAATTAATAACAAATATATTATTATAGTTAGAATTAATTAAAAGGTCTGAGATCATTTGGAAATAACTAAAGGGACAAAGTGTGTACGTGTGGAAAATAATCTGATTGGCCAAGTTGTGTTTTTCTTTGTCTGCTCCCTGTGGGCACCCGGGGGAGCGCAGCACCCCACCCACCCTTCTTGTCCCTCAGCTTCTCCACGGAACCCAACTAGAACAAGGAGTGAACAGTGAGAAGAAGTGAGAGAAGAATAGGGATAGAGTTTTGAAAAGTGATGTAACTGTGTATTGATAGATATTAACCAACCCATCTATTCAGTGTTTTATTTTTGCAGCCTCGAAGGTGTTTGCACAGGAATCCACTGGGTTGCAGTATGAAACCTTTGACCAGCTTGCATGTGACTGTGACTGATTGGAAAAATCTGAAGAATCATCAACAGAGAATTGATCTACACTGAACAAAAATATAAATGCAAGACTTTTGTTTTTGCTCCAAATTTGCATGGGTTGAAGTAAATAATCCTAATTTGTCTTCCAAATTTGGCCAAAAAAAACAACATTTATTTTGGTAAATATTGTTTTATTATATGTTTGATTATTTGATAATCCATCTACTGGATGTGGTATGTCAAGACGCTGATTAAACTGCATGATCAGTGCACAGGTGTTCCTTATGAAGGGGTCAATAAAAGGCCACTCTAAAATAAAAAATTTTATCTTGAAAATATCCATTTTTGGGGGGCGGGGGCAGAAAACCAGTCAGTATCTGGTGTGAGCACTATTTGCTTCATGCAGTGCGACACATCGTCTTCCCATAGAGTTGATCAGGTTGTTGATTGTGGCCTGTGGAATGTTGATCCACTCCTCTTCAATGGCTGTGTGAAGTTGCTGGATATCGGCAGGAATTGGAACACGCTGTCGTACAATGGGTGACATGTCTGGTGAGTATGCAGGCCATGCAAGAACTGGGATGTTTTCAGCTTCTAGGAACTGTGTACAACATGGGGTAACAACCTTGCAACATGGGGCCGTGCATTATCATGCTGCAACATGAGGTGATGGCGGTGGATGAATGGCATGACAATGGCCCTCAGGATCTCATCATGGTATCTCTGTGCATTCAAATTGCCATCAATAAAATGCATCTGTGTTAGTTGTCCGTAGCTTATGCCTGCCCATACCATAACCCCGCCGCCACCATGGGGCACTCTGTTCACAATATTGACATCAGCAAACCGCTCACCCACATGTCTGCCATCTGCCCGGTACAGTGAGAACTGGAAGAACTTTTGTCCATTTGCCCACTCAAGTTCGTTACAATGACAAACTGCAATCAGGTCAAGAACCTGGTGAGGACGATGAGCACGCAGATCAGCTTCCCTGAGACGGTTTCTGACAGTTTGTGCAGAAATTCTTTTTTTTGCAGCTGGTCTCAGACGATCTTGCAGATGAAGAAGCTGGATGTAGAGGTCCTGGGCTGGCGTGGTTAAACATTGTCTGCGGTTATGAGGCCGGTTGGCACATTTAGGACAAAGTGATTGTGTTTACTAGGTTAATGATAATCTACATTCTTAGATGGTCTCAATTTGTATGCTGGTGATGTTATTGTTATTTCTTAAGTAAAAGTGCATAACTTGATTGAAAATGCCAAATTACCCAATTTGTCTATGCAGACTGCAAAATGGTGTGGCTTATAGCTGAATGCACCCTGGCCAAAGGTAAGACGAACAGTTTAAAACAAAACACATAATGCATTCACTGTTGTATACAAGTTTGGCATGTTAGAATATGTTGATTTATTAAAGGTTAGGTAACACAAATATGATATAGATAACAGATGGTTGATCAAATGTTGATCAGAGTTAAGAGTATAAGAGTATAAGTTAAAATAATATAAACAAATTAGGAATACTGACATCTGTCTTTGTTTTAACCGGTGTTTGTCTACTTTGTGCAACCGGTTGTGTTTTGTGTCTCTAACTGTTGTAACCTGTCTGTCTTTATTTTAATTGATGAATAGGTGCAGGCCAATGTGATATGGCATAGTGAAGCTGATTAAAGGGATATACGGAATATCCATTTAATGTTATGATGCCATAACCCTCCCACCTCAATTTCCTATTTGTGCTGCTCATACATGTCTCTGATCCCATGTCTGTAGGAAACGCCGGAGCCGACGTGAGGAAGACAGATTTCCTCACTGACCTCGTTTCCCTCCATAAAACAAAATAAAACAAAAAAAATAACAAGCATCCCGCACCAAACTGTCATTGTGGAAAGCCAACGGTTATTGTGACAAAGACATTTGGTATAGTCTGCAGGGGAAATCATATCTCCCCAGCCAGATTTTTCATTGCTTTGCTGGTTTGACTCATGGTAAGTGTCAAAAAGAGGGGATGGTTAGAGAATTAAGTAAAGACTACAAAATCCCAGGCTATTTGCTGAAAAATGTTGTATATAATGTGTTATTTCTGTTCAGAACAACACAGGAAGAGATGTTACTACTGCCAGCACTTCCCATCCTACTCTGAGTGCTCCCTTCAAGCACCTCATGGTGGACTTTGACGAGCTGACGCCCTGTCATAGTAAAAATTATTGTTAAGTGATAATTTACATGTCTTTCTAAATGGGATCCCGCAGCGGAAATTCAGCAGTTGAAACATAATACAAGGGTTAATGGTAATTGTCTGTAGAGAAACACACACATATAAATGTACTGGGTGGAATAATTCTGATTCTGATTCAGACACAAAGTATATATTTATTAAAGGGTAAAAACACTCACCCCACTCCACTGAACTGCCCTGATATTGTTTATGTTCATAAATTGTTGTTGCTCTTATCTGGATATCTGCACTTTGACCCATCTATGAATTTTTATTTAATTAAATTGAATTAACGACAGCTTTAATGGATGAAGGTGACTTGTAAATTGAATTGTATGGTTTTGGATTCATTGCAAAAGATGTAACAAAATGTATACAATCAACAGTTCCTAGCAGCCAGAAGCATTTTACACACACTATGATCAAATTAAGATTTGATTTTTCAGAATTAGAACTTTTACCTGACTGCAGCCCGAGTTTCAGTGAGTCTGTATGTGCGTTTGTGTGGGTTTGTGTGTGTTTGTATGTGTGCATGTATATTTGTGTTTTGTTTCCACCTCCGTGCATCATCCCATGTGACTGACGCTCCCCATGTGCATCCCTACAGTGCTTTAGCTGTGACAGGCACTCAGCGAAATGCAAAAAAGTCATTGAACAAACTGTTGCTTTACCCGCTTATATTGGTATGTCTGTGTGTGTGTGTGTGCATATTTAGACAACATCTTTCATTTCACAGAGGACACAGGAGAATTTTCACATGGAAACCTTTTAAACAGTATGACTTAGGGTGCATGTTCATCATAAGTGTGTGCATTAAGGCATGTTGTTAAAGCTTGAGTGCAATTAAAAACATGCTGTGTGTGTCTGTGTCAACCCCCTTTTGTGCAATTGCACATTTGAGTGAGTGCACAAAGTTGCATGCAAGCGTGCCTGCATGCATCTTTCTTTGTCAAACCGGGGTTTTTGCGTGTTTGTTGCGTTCACTTGCTCAGACATCTGTCTTCAATTTAATTATTCAGATGTGTGTGCTGCCCCCCATGGCTCCATCCCAGCGGTACACACTGATGTGAAATTAGTCCCACTTTCTCCCACCCGTGTCTGTGTGCATGCTTTAATCGTTCGGATAAACCAGCCTCAGCGACTAAATCTCCAAACGCATCGGCACATCTGGTCATGTTGTGCAGTGTTTTCTGATGATGTCATTTGAAATGGATTCCATTTGGAGCCTGGTGGTGTCCTCACTCAGCCTATTAACCGTTTATGTCTAGACTTATCAATTTAACAAAAAGTGCGACATGCATCTGCTGTTCAGATTAAATAAAACAAGGCGCCGCTAATGGCCGAGCGGTGCATTCCATTCAAAGCGTTTAATTTCCTCTGTACTAATTTCGAAACGTAAACACACGATGCATGTCATCACATACAACCAGACTAATGCAGATTAAAGATCATCCCAGGACACATTTTTTATTTTACTTGTCCTGGGGTCTCACTACCATTCTTCAGCCAGAATAGTGCTTTTGTAAACAAAAAATGTGCTGCCCTGGCGACCGCCACAGTCAACATGCTGGTTTATGTATCAGTGCACCTTCAGTAGCCTCTGCATTTCAATTAACCAGCAGATATTTGCACAGGGCCTTAATGTCGGTTTGTAAAATATTCATCAGTGCTGTTTTACACCGACTCCCTCACTCTCCAGAGGCACGTCAACCTACTGTACACACGGTGTGTGAACTTTGGAGAAACAAAGTTTGAGGAAGGAAGTTCAAGCTAACTTTAAAAGCCCATTAAAACTTTAAAACCCATGAAAATGAGCGGTGAGGCTTGCAGATGTGGCGACCAGCACTTTGCAGCGTGAGAACCAGACAGCGGCTCAGGATCGAATCCTTTGGAACAGAACACAAGAGGGTGTTCAAGGGCCTCGGGAAGTCAGATTTTTACCCGTTAGTTAACTTTACACTTAGGCCTCGTCCACGCGTATTTGGGAATTTTTGAACACATAGTATTTTCTCTGCTCTCTCCACACAAAAACTGCCTTTTAGGTCACTGGAAACAAAGCTTTTGCAAAACGCCTTCTAAGGTGGAAAACTCTGTTTTCCGTGTATTCATTTGGAGGAAGTATAACAGTGGTGACGCCAGGACCTCAACTCTCGCACTGGCCGCGGCCGTTGTGATGTTCTGCGTCTGGTCTCCATTAAAAGTTTAAAAGCCTCTCCAACTTTAGGAATGGCGTCCATACTATGTTGTGCATGAATAATATGAAGGAGCTCAATGCCCATGCTCCTAATGTTCTTCTGTGTGGTTTGACATCAAGTTTAATATTATCGCCCCCTACTGGCCTGGCGTGCTTATGTGAGCATTTAAAATGTTTTTTGTGTTCTCGTGTGGATGCAGATTTTTTTTAATGGAGGGGGGGAAATGCATTTTCAGAAAAATCTGTATACATGTGGACGAGGCCTAAGTTTGATCCCACACTGGACGTCTTGACTCACACCAGTGGATCACTTTTTACCGGGGAGCGTCACCATGGTAACGCATGCTGCGCCCCCCTAACCCGATCAGCTGTAGGAAAATTGTCATTTGGTTCCTGACACCATCTCCAGCTCATTCAATATTTACCCTGGTTTTGGCTCTTTGTGGAATTGTAAATTCCATGACACAGTCAAATGGTCGTGAATTTATAGGTAAGGTTCAGATATTACATTATAATTCATAATTTTGTCATAGTTCGGGTCCCTACGAGTTTCAGGTTCTCACCTTGACCAGCATGAGACCATCATTTCCAATGTCCAATCCAAATTTGAATGACCTGGAACACATCACCGAACTCTAGTGGAGCTCTAAAAGTGCAAGTCTGCTTTCTGATGTAGGTACCAATATATTATTGTAACGATACTGTACATTTGGTCGATTTTCAATCGTACAAGTTGCTGATTTCACCTTTAAATCGCATTAGCTCTTTGCCATCAGCGTTGTCGCACTAAACTTTTTGATGCGTGTCAAATTTGAGCGATTTGAACTTTTGATGTAAAAATGCAGATGATTGTGAAAATCACTCATCGGTGTGTTGAGGGAGATTGATGCAGTAATTGCCTTGTCAACGCTCTGCACAGCCCTGAATAGACGCTGACGGGCTTGTTTGGTGTTTTTTTTTGTTTTCTCTTCAATTCCTCATAATTATAATCATATTCTCTGCTGTCGAAATAAGATGAGGACATTTTTTTCTGCTGAAATCCAAGAAGCAGCTGAGGTCCCCAAAAAACCTCCCGTTGTGTTTCTGCTTTTAACAATGTCTCTAACTTGCTCCGCAAAGTTGAAGCCGACGTCCTTGTGTTGAGTGATTGATGGCTGCATTCAAGCCATAACAAGGAGGCAGCTGATGAGAAGAAAAACACACAATTACTAAAATGATACGCTGCACTGATTAGTTAATTAGCGTTGATAAAAGAAAAGACGTCATTATTCTTGGTCTTTACTCCATTTTACCACTAAAATAATAGCAGTGTTGAGCTGCTTTGAAATAATAATTCTAATGATAAGCTTTATTGCCCTGGGCAGACCTCTCGCCAGGGACGGGAATTAGAATAAATATAATAAAACTTCAGACAGAGCTCCCTGTGACCACATCCTATGATCTCAGCTCTGCTACCACTGATGATGACGTTGATGATGACAACAATGAAGATGATGATGATGACGTGTTATATTGATTGTATGAGTTTGTCCTGTTAACGTGCCTTTAATTTTGACCCTGTGTGGGATGGAAGGACAGCTGCCCACCTTCATTAAATATTGTCCACACTCCTTGCATATATATTTTGTTTAATATCTATATAGAGATCAGGAGATCTGGCAGTTTTGCTGTGTGGCTGTTTATTTTCTGTAGAGTAGTCACTAAGTCACTACTCAGGAGGAGTGACTAAATTGGTAGGAACTAAAATGGAACAGAAAACTAGGCAGTAGAAGAAGCATACCATGTTTTTAAGAATTAATTAAACATATATTCATAAAAAATGTTTGTCAATTAAAAACTATTTAGCCTATCAAATGTTTTGCCAATGATTTGGCGACCCATTTGCTTAGTTCACTCTCTCTCTCTCTTGTCTTTACATCATTATGCAGAATTCACATGGAACACGGTAGACGGCAAACCGGAAGTCATGTTAGTGGATAATAGCATGGCGGCAGCCTGGCAGAGAACACCGGCATTGGTACACGGCATTTGCTGCGCAAAGTTACTTTTTGCAGTCCTCCGCGATGGAATTTCAGCCGGATGTTACATAGGTATTATTTTGAGGCTTGAAGGTCGGACCAAGTGGAGTCTTCTTAAGCATCAGCCAGCTGGAGAACAGAGTGTAGAGCCAAGTCAGGGTTTTCGCAGAGTTCTGAAATGTGTTTATTGGTACAAAGTAGTTAAAGTAAAGAGGACAGATGGGAGTGGTTTGATGCACACATGCAGAAAGAGAAAGAAGAGAGAGACAGATAGAGAGAGCTAGGGAGTGACAGAGAGAGGGAGAGGAAGGGGGAGAGAGGGGCCCACAAAGGACCATTAGAAGCAGAACAGGGAGTCGAGTCAAGTTTATTTATATAGCCCTTAATCACAATACTGTCTCAAAGGGCTTCAAAATCCCACATTTCACATAGAAATCAATAACATCCCCTTAGTCTAAACCTCCAACCAGACCAAGAAAAACTCCCAGAAAAACCCCTTGGTGAACAAAAGAAAGAAAGAAACCTCGGGAAGGGTTTACAGAAGGAGGAATCCCCCTTCCAGGATGACCAGGCTACAATACAGTAGATGCAGAGTGGGCAACATTAATAATATAACATGACAAATCATATATCAATGAAAATATATGACTGACAATCATTTATATGCTATGCAATGTTAAAGCTCAACAGTATGAGTGTCTGGAGCCTGCGGACTTCTAATTAACTCATCTTTAGAAGACCAGCATGTAGTGAGCGGTAGAGGTGTACTATTTTATAGATAAGTAGCAACTCCTTAAAATCATATCTGAAGTAAACCAGGAGCCAGTGCAAGGTGGCCAGTATAGGGGTAATATGGTCCAACTTTCTAGTCCTAGTCAAGATTCTTGCCACAACGTTTTACACTAACTTGAGGCTTTTAAAACTAGACATTGGAAGGCCAGAGAGCAACACATTACAATAATCTAAGCGGGATGTTACAAATGCATGGACTATGGTCTCTGCATCACTCATAGATAGGATGGGCTGTATCTTAGTAATATTGCGAAGATGAAAAAATGCAGTAAATATTTAGCTGAGTTACTTTGGGTACAGTTGTCAAACTTCAGAGTGGTATCCTTAAACATGCCCCTGTGTCTGGCAGGACCAAAAACCAGCATCTCAGTTTTCTCAGAGTTGAGAAGCAAGAAGTTACAAGACATCCACTGTTTAATTTCAGCAAGACACTCCTCTAGAGTACGACACTTGCGTAGGTTAGTTAGTTCTAAGGACATGTATAGTTGGGTATCATAAGCATAACAATGAAAGCTAATGCCATATTTGCGTATGATATCTCCAATTGGTAACATATACAGTAGATACTAAACAACAACTGGCCAAGCACCAATCCCTGCAGGACCCCACAAGTAACATTACAATACTCAGAGGTCACATTGCCATGAATTACACGGTGTGTCCTCTCTGAGAGATTAGATCTAAACAAGGAAAGTGTCAAACCTCTAATGCCAATGCATGTGTCAAGGCGATGTAGCAGTAGGTTATGATCAACAGTGAGATAGAGTAACAATACTACTGATGAGTTGTCCATTGCTAATAAAAGATCATTAGTCACTTTTGTGAAGGCCGTCTCAGTGGAGTGGAGTGCGTTGAATACGGACTGAAATAATTTAAATAGATCGCATGAGGACATGTGATCAGTAATCTGTTGTGCTACGATTTTTTCAAGAATTTTGGAATGAAGGAGAGATTTGAGACTGGCCTATAGTTGGTAAGACTCTCAGGGTCGAGGTTGGGTATTTTAAGTAATGGCTGTCTTCAAAGCTGTAGGTACAGTGCCAGAGGAGAGAGATGAGTTAATAATGTTAAGAATAGAGGATCCAAAAATTGGAAACAGCTCTTTAACAAGCTTTCCAGGGAGTGGGTTGAGTATACATGTTGTCTGTTTTGCTGCACTTACCAACTGCGATAGAGTTTCAAGAGATACTGAATCAAGGTATGATTGGGGTTGAGGCCAAGTGCTTTTAATCTCTTCTCTAATATGATAGATTTTCTGAGTGAGGAATTGCATGAAGTCTCCCCCTTTCGCTGTAAAGGTGGAGCTGTTGAGAATAGGCTGTTGTTGGGTTAGCATTGCTACCATATCAGTTAAAGTTTTAAGATTTTTATTAACACAAATTAACCTGGAGAAATACTTCGTTTTGGCTAATGAAAGAGAACGTTTGTAGTTCAGCAAACTATCGCCCCATGCCTGACGGAACACTTCAAGCTTAGTTGCTTGCCATTTATGCTCTAGTTTTATACAGGATTGCTTAAGTGCTCAGGTCTCATCTGTAAACAAAAGAGTTTGTTTCCTAACACGTGATTTTATTCTCAGTGGTGCCCTTGTGTCTAAAGCATTATGGAGGGCTGCATTAAAGTCACTTGTGAGGTTATCAACGAGACCTTCGTAAAATGGAAAGGAAGCAACAGCTGTGGGCAGTTGGTCAGAAAGCGCAGTAGTAGTTAAGTCACTAATGTTACGGCTGAGATAACTCTGGTCTTGCTCGGAATGCTGGCAGTGAATTAAGATTTCAAATTTTAGGAAATAGTGGTCAGACAAAGCAGAGGTATAGGGGAGAACCACTACGTTAGAGGTATCAATGGTCTGGAATAGTACAAGGTCAATATTGTTGTCACTATTATGGCTCAGTTCATGTGAGCTGCGTAAAGCCAAATATATCATTTATTGTCTGGAACGCCCTGCTAAGGGGTTAAGACAGGGAGTTTACATTAAAGTCACCTATAATTAAAATATTATCTGCGTGCATCACCATGTCAATAACAAAGTCAGAGAATTCATCTAAGAAGCTCAAGTAGGGGCCAGGAGGACGGTAGATCACTGCTAGGTAAATAGGCAGTGGTGTTAAAAACAGCATAACAAGAACTTCAAATGTTTTAAAGCCATTGTTCAATTTAGGATTGAAGTTAAGATTAGATTTAGAGATAAGGGCAATGCCACCGCCTTTCTTGGATGAACGCACAACATAGGAGCTAACATAGTTTGGTTGAGAAGCTTCATTTAGTGGTATGAAATCATTTGGCTTTAACCAAGTCTCACATTGACCCATCATATCAAGATTTTGGTCTCATTAACTTAAATCATTAACTAATAATGCTTTGGAGGGGAGTGATCTGATATTCATGATGAATACATTTCAGTACACACATTACAGATTCACCCCACAGTACAGTTCACATTTCAGCATAGCCCCTAAGGGGTGGAGCCTCCTGACATAGAACAGATCTCTATATATGCACGCTCTCTCCAAGGTGCTTAACAATATCCATAAATATATCCATAATGTGAAATAAACCATTGTCAAACCTGCTTGGAGATTAATATGATGCTTTATAGCCAGCTTGTGTAAGGTTAACCAACTATGAATATACATTTTGGAGGGAATTTAACATTAATTTAAGTTTGCAATAAAATATTAATAGTAAGCTGCATTTCTATAGCTACATGCATTACTAAAATTCTTATATATAATAACAGACACGAAATAATTGAGGTTAATATATTTTATTGTCTTCGAGTCTTTGTACATCACCATAGCAACATATCATTACGTTTTGCCATGGTACCTCCCCCTTGCTCCACCTGTGCCAATCAGAAAGTGTCATCCCGTGCCATTTGCCGTCTCCTGTGTTCCATGTGAATGAAACATTAGAGTCAAAGCCAAGCACTTCAAAGGACTCTATCCCTCACTCTTTGCTCTTCATCTCCATCATGGCACCCTCTCATCCCTGTGGTAGTGGGACCGAGATCTTTATGTACACTGATTGGCAGCGCACATTGGGATGCGTGTGCACGTAAACGGGTGCATGTTTCATGTGGGGCTCCTAACCCCAACCTTCATTAAGTGCCATAAATCTTCCAGTAAAATCAGCCTGAGTTTTGAGGAAAACATCTTGCAAGTATACTCTTGCCCCAGGGAGATATTTGTAATTACCTCTTCTCACTAAGATGCAATGACGGAGGCTAGACTAACCATTCAGATCCTATATTGTGCGGTCTCCTAACTTTTAGTGTTTGACAAGCTCTCACTCACTCAGTTTTAAGCTACCAGTAGCTCCAAATTTGGCAATCTGTTTTGACAAACGCAAATGGGCTTGACTATTTTATAACGGGTCCCTTGACCGCTCACATCAAGATATCTGAATGAAGTTGGGCTCATTAGAACTGCAAGAGCCTCACCTTTACAGCCATGCTGGTCAGCTACACAGGGTAAGTTAGCTTCAGGGTCCTAAACAGACCCAGTTCTGTATGCAGTGAAATATGTTATTTTCGCCTTTTTTCTTTGACCTATTTCTGCACACGATGGTACCTAAACAGTCATGGAATTGTATACATTGGGTATTGCTACAAAGCTGAGACTCTTGTGAATCCAAAGAGCCCAATTGCATTCATGTGTGATGAAATATGGCGTCATAGTAACCATTTCAATGTGATGACAGCATTTTTTCTGTATAAAATGACCTACTGTGACCTCTAGAATAATCACGGCCTCATGAAACTCTAGACCCAGAATCTAGACACCCAGACCATTCAGACAATGTATGGGATGTCCAGGTACATTGAAGATAAGTGGGATTTCCTGAGCCATTTTCAGAAAAAAAGTGCTTGTCATCCAATTGTCAAAATTGTCAAATTCGCACAAATCTCCAATTTTCAAAAGTTGATACTGCATCACAGCATTACGTTTTCAAAAGTGTTTTTCAAGATTATGTGATGTTCAGGTGGTCTTTTGGGGTGATTTTTGGCCCTTTTCCCCATTCTCAAGTGGTCAAAAATGTCTAGAAAGTGTTGGTGCAGCAACTAATCACACATAATTGAGCATGAGAATCATCATCACCATCATTAGGCATGAGGATAATGTTCAAAGCCCCTTTACACTCAAAATATTAATAATTTTATGAGGCACAATTACAAA
This sequence comes from Cyttopsis rosea, assembly GCA_900302355.1. Classification (NCBI taxonomy): domain Eukaryota; kingdom Metazoa; phylum Chordata; class Actinopteri; order Zeiformes; family Parazenidae; genus Cyttopsis; species Cyttopsis rosea. The sequence goes on along the minus strand of OMKR01044512.1, from coordinate 1,171 downwards.
TATAATGTTTAATACCTTTTAATTGATAGAAAAGATTGACATACAGTGTCAAGCTGAATCTCAAATGATTCCTTAGGGTCTCAGCTTTCTGATGGTGTAAGGCACTTATATGTGATCTACGTAATGTGACCTTTGTACTATGTGATATAGTACAAAGTGGTGAGAAACTGATTTGATGTGTTGTGTTGTTCGGATTTTATAAGCTTGGCACTATTGTCTTCTGTTACTATATGTAAATGTATATGCGTAACACGCCACGCAATAGGTGGACTGTGTACTGACGTCAGTTAAAAAATGTTTGCCCCCCCCCAGCGCAAATGTCAAATTCTGCCTATGCTTCTTTCCCTATGAAAGTGCATAAAATGGAGGACCATGCTCAATGCACATAGAACTTTCCAATTATTTTACATTATGTTTGCTATTTCGGATTTCCCATGGCAGCTTTCTCATTTGTCACTTGCTAACACAATACAGTGAATACAGTTTCACTGTATTCTGCAGAATACTATTTTTTTTATTCTTAACCATTAAATCATCATCTTCAACCATGAATCATCCGTTACTTGTGATTAATTTAATGATTTCATTTTAATACAACAGAAAGGTCATAAACTCATAATTATCACAACATGAAAGATGACACTGTTTTAGGTATTTTAGGTTCTTTCTCTCTGTTTCCAGTGTTTTATATTCTTTATCTGGTGTTGGGGCCTGGTGCAGCTCCAAGGACAATATACCCGGGAGGGGTGTGTGGTGCGTCTGGGTGGTGGAGGACCATATTTCCAACAGTGTGTGCACACGTGAGTTTGTGTTGTTCTGTGTGTATGTGTTTCTGTTTGTGCGCGTGCGAGTCTGTATGTGTGTGTTTGACTGTATAGGTGTATGGCAAGCCGATTGAGCATTTATTGACTTTTTTGAACTAGTTGCAATTCTGGCTGAACTACAGTAGTTGTAAATACAAACAGACATTCTTGATATCAAGAATATATCAAGAATTCAATTTTTGATATCAAAGAGTAGATACAACTAGTTCAGTCAGAATAACTAGTTCGAAAAGTCAAATGCTCAAACGGCTTGGCATATATGTGTGATTTTCTGTGCGTGTTTGTGTGTGAGGCTCTGATTGGCCCGCCCAGACTTAAGAGGGAGGGACTGATGAGAGTGGGGGAAA
>OMKR01044511.1:0-19624 GCA_900302355.1 Cyttopsis rosea | reverse complement strand
GGAACTAAATCATCTATAAATTAATGAGATTTACAACCTCACCCCACCCTCCGACAACGGACCCCCACGGTTCCACACTCTTGAGACGTTTTATTTGAGGTGTAACGTATGTATCACTAGAGTTAAGGATTGCACTTTTCATATTATTGAAAGATGTCATCTGTTTTCGTTTTTTGTTTTTTCTGTTCCCCAGTTTCGTCGAGGGTTTTTAAAGAGTTTATTGCACACTAGCGGTGCAGTCTTACCGTTTATCAGTCACAGCCAGTTACTATCGGTAAATTTAAATCGAGCATCTTGCATGAGGATGAAAAACTTTTTTTTTTGTTTCTTACTGAACGATAAAATACTGAATGTTTCTAGTTCAAATCTGAAAAAAAAAAATAGGAAGAAGAAAAAAAAAAAGCAGGTCTTTAAACGAGATGTTCTAATGTTTGAGCCCCCGCGTACGGGGATCCTCTTAAAATGAAATGTAACGGGGGTTTTTATTTTGGAAATGTATCGGCGTTGACTGAATGATGGTTCAAAAAAACAAAAAAGAGGGAAAACGATGGAAGCACTTTCTGAGCAGTCGGTCAACTAAGCAGACTCAGCTTATCCAAAACACTTTGCCTTATCTTGAGTCCATCGTGCTTAAGGTTTTATGTTTTTAAGAGCTCTTATAGAAATATTTTAAACGAAAAAAAAGACTGTACAACTGGTCTCTCTCTACTCAACTGACTTCTCAGTTTCATTTCAAATATCTAAAATATTCTGGGTTTCTTTTTGTTTCTTTTTCGTTTTGTTTTTGTTTAAGGTTCTCGAAATAAGGCCAAAAAGACTGACCGTGAGCGGCCATTAGATTTCCTTCTTGGTCAGGGCCCTGGATTCCCAAGTCAGCACGGAGATCATTTTGTCCCATTGCCTTACAGTGGAAAAATTGATCCTGTTTTGGGATACCCAACCTTGTTGTTGACAGCTTTAGCCAGTAGAGGGCGCTACACGGAGGGCCGCAGGTTGTGGATTGTGACTGCTCGTGCCATCAAGGATGCAGACTGTAACCTACCAACAATGTAAAAAAATAAATAAAAAAACAACAGAAATTAAAATCAACAAACAAGAACCTCTTTGGATTTATAGTTTCAATGTAATAATTTTAAATGTGTTCTTTTTTTTGCATATATTTTGTGCTATTTTATGTTTATATAGTCAAATGTTTCTTTGGTTCCAGCAAGATAGTGTAAAATCTATTGACAGAAAGAAATAAAGAAAAATCAAAGGAATCATCTTCACTTGTGGACCTTTATTGAGCAGGTTACAACAGAGGTTCCCAAACCTTTTCATGGCAAGGCCCCCATGGCAAATAAAAACCTTTATTTGCTTGTAATACATGGTCATCTGGTTTAACATTTCACTTAAACCTTGCAGACAAAAGCGTAAACAGAAAAAACATCATTGTATATACTGGACTGTGTATTATAGACAATTTTGCTGTGGACCCCTGCAATTCCTTCGAGGGCCCCAAAGGGGGCCGCACACCCCGGTTTGGGAACCCCTGGGTTACAACATGGAATGAACACCCTCTCTACAGAACTACTGGGCGATAAATAATAGCCAAATCATTTTGTTTTGTTTTTTTACAGTGGTCTGTCGTCGTGAAAATAAGATATAATGATGTCATTGTGCACAATATTGCAGTGTGAATTATTGATGATGAGAATGCTCAACCTGAAATTTCTCCTATAATTTCCTCCTGTTAAGATAAGACTGAAAAAACAGTTATTCAAAAACAGTTATTTTGGCCAAGTACATTTTCATATACAAGGGATTTGGCTTGGTTAGAAATAATGCTTAACAATCATATACAGAATATAAAAAATGTGCTCTATGCACCACATAACCACTAATTAGAAGTCTGGCAGTAAGAATGCAGTAAGTCTTGACTCTATAAAGTTAAATATGAATATAAATGGATAAACCTGTACACGATGAATAATATGTAACAACAATAGTACCCATGGATATCTTAAGTCTTAGTTATTACAGTGTTATTACAATATATTGCGCAGTTATTGCACAAACAAAGACGCTTATTCTGAATCAATAACGTAATGATCAATATAATGAAATGTAGTTGTATGCAATGCATTTTCAAATCCCATTGATTCTTTTCTTTTTTTTTTTTCTTCTTTTTTTTTTTTTTGCAATACTTTGGCTTTGACACAGGGGCTCCGGATCCTCCCTAGGACTCCAGCAATGCCAGGGCCGGCCCTGCTCGTCTTATTTGGGGCTGCGGAGCCTTTAAGAGGCTCTATTTGCAGCAGCAGCAGCAGCATCTGCTGTGTGGCGCTCGGACTCCACAGGGGTGGATGCTGCTGCAGCTGCATTATTGCCTTTTTTTGGCTTTGCACATTCTTACCGGGGGACACCACCCCCCAAAAAATGCAGCGTAGTGCGTAAAGAAGGAAGCCGTGTGCCATGTAGTTATTATTTTTGTTGCACGCCTGCATTTATTTTATTGCATTATGGATGCAATGGGCTTGTCAGCCTCCCGTGTCATTTCTGCAGGGACCATGGAGAGAGGTTGGATTTGGCCCGACCCGATCATGATTTAGCCCGACCCGATCATGATTTTAGCAGGATCGGACCATGCGTGAGTACAAGGTGGTGGTGCTGGGGAGCGGCGGCGTGGGCAAGTCCGCCCTCACCGTGCAGTTCGTCACCGGGACCTTCATCGAGAAGTACGACCCGACCATCGAGGACTTCTACCGCAAGGAGATCGAGGTGGACTCGTCGCCCTCGGTGCTGGAGATCCTGGACACGGCGGGCACGGAGCAGTTCGCCTCCATGCGGGACCTGTACATCAAGAACGGCCAGGGCTTCATCCTGGTCTACAGCCTGGTGAACCAGCAGAGCTTCCAGGTAAACCGCGTTAAACACGCCGATCTTCATTATCGCGGCTCGGATTGGAATGTGCTTCCTGTCAGTGTTGTGTTTGGGTTCTGCCGAGACCCGGGGCAGTCACGACGGTGAAATTTGAGTGGACGATTAATTGTCAAAGAACTAATTGCGATTAACATTTTTAACTGTTATTTCTTTGCTCCTGTAATAGTGGCATAAGACATAACATGTAACAATGCATTGTGACCTATTGCAGAACAGCCATTTATTGGCATTGAAGATTGAAACATTCAAATGGTTAAATTTCCCCAACCCAACTGGTGGAAACGCGCCTAATTCGCCTAATTTCTAACATTGGGTTGACATCCCCTAAATTTGGATGGAAACACGGTTATGGAATGCGAGTTTCCAAAAAGAAACACGGCGATCTGTCGAAAAAAAATTTCAATCTGTTGATCGGTGTATTGTGACCGCTCTACTAAGACCTGTCTGCAGACGTGTATTGATAACGGTTTTGGGGGGATGGGGGGGTGCACACATTTGCAGAACTTGGCCCTTTTTCTTTGGCCTACTTTTAACATTCTGGTGTAACCCAATTTTCCCCGGCAGGATCCACCCAGTGAAGTTCACCCCCACCCCCCTCCCTTCCTCTTGTCTTTCAGGATATCAGACCCATGCGAGACCAAATAGTTCGCGTGAAACGCTTTGAGAAAGTACCGCTGATCCTGGTCGGGAACAAGGTAGACCTGGAGTCCGAGCGCGAGGTGGCCGGCTCCGACGGCCGAGCCCTGGCCCAGGAGTGGGGCTGCCCCTTCATCGAGACCTCGGCCAAGAGCAAGACCATGGTGGACGAGCTGTTTGCCGAGATCGTCCGGCAGATGAACTATTCGACGCTGCCCGAAAAGCAGGAACAGTGCTGCACGGCCTGTGTAATACAGTGAGGAACTGGTACGAGGCACTCGTCGTTTCATAGACTGGAGATAATGTTTGAATACACGTTTTATTCTTTCTCTCTCCGTACTAAAAAAAAAAAAAAAGCTATAAAGTATGACTGTACATCCACTCGTGTTATGAGACGTTACAAGATGTACCGTGATACACACGGCTCACCGCTTAATGATTTGAATTTCAGTTTGAGGAAAGTCGGCGTTGGCTGTGGAGCGCAATCTCAAACGTTGGATGTGAGAAGGATGAGTGGGTGTTGTCCTCCGAGAGCTGTTGGTTTAGCCTGTTATCATAAGATCACAGAAAGAATGTGGAGTGAAGCGCCGTGTGTGTGTGTAGAGCAGAGATGGTAGCTGGAAAAAAAGGACCTCAAAAGCAGAGAACGGGCAAATCCACTGGAGGCCTGTAAGCCAGGCCGTGGAAATCAGACAAAGGGGAATATGTAATATCCTGAAAATGACACGATGTTCCGCGACAGGAAGTATGCTTTTCGTAATGCAACCACATTGACATGACATTGACTGACAATACCATGCTGGTACCTGCCCAAACGGGTGAGCTGTGGGAATTTATTTTCTTCTAAATCTCAGACCTACCTGTTAGGAGTTGTAGTTAATTGTTTCTGGGGTTTTTTTATTTGTTTGTTTGATTATTATTCTTTTTTTTTTTTTTTATAGATTCATCAATTGTTGGGATTACAACAGCCATGTCCTGTTTTGACGACCTGTGAACCGAGGGCCGAGTTGAGTTGAGCCCCCCGCTGTCGACTTCCCGCAGCTGGCTGTGTTCCTGCGAAGGAACAGTTTGGGACTCGCCACCACAAACTGCCTCAGAGGAGACGCTGTCCCACGGAGCTGACCTATTTTTAATATCTTGACTCTAGAACACATTCTGCGTTAATCTCAATGGCCTTTGCTGTGACCCAAGATGGAGCTACTCTTCAGACCGATCGAATTGGGTTCAAGTGGCCATACGGGACTTTTATTGTATTATTTTTGTTTTCTTTTTCTTTTTCTTTTTTCTTTTTTTTTTTTGAATTGGGTGTATTCCTGAAGTAAATAGCAGGAGTTGTGTCTGTGGCTCTTTTAAAAAAAAAGCTGCTTAATCATTATATCTTTGATATTTTATATTGTAACATGTTTCAAGTTTTGAATCCCATAAATCAGTATTTCACAACGGAGAAACAGTTTTAATTTTTAAGCATACATACTTCCTGGAGCTCATAAGTATCCCACAATAATTGGCAACTGCCTGACTCGTTCTCATTGCTGTCATTTTAGAAACATTCTCCTCCTAACCCAGTGTTGTGAACCCTAACATTATTCTCTTGTGTGAATGTGTATTATTGGTTTTTAAGGATATTGAACATCTGTTATCATCATAAGCTATTGATCAGGTAGGCGTTTCAGTCTCTTAACGGTTAGTATGTACAGAAAAGCACATATGGAAGTATGCATGATAAAATTACAAACGTTCCACCAAACCAACTTGATGTGACCAGGATGAGCCTGTTGACTCTCTGGGCTTGAGTTTTGTCAAACCATTAAAAAAAAAAGGAATATTATCATTTGGGTGCAGGCTTTACACTTTTAAAATTAATATGTGGAGTTTTAAGGCAGATTTCCTATAGTTAACGACCAAAGTTGAATAACATGTACGGATACTTCATCGATTGGTTTACCTCAAATTGAACAGGTTTTAGTGGAGAATGTAAACCTGCAAAATGGTTTGATCAAAATCCCTGCCCTGTTAAACCTAACATGGTATTTTTTCTTATTTGGTTTGTTTTTCTTAATATCTATTTATTATAATCTAACGACACGGATAGCCAATTAATTTTTAACATTTGAATTTCTACTAGTTTATTTCTGCTTTTGAGACTTTATGATATAGTCTATTGTTTTTGAAACCAAGAACTTTACAGAGCCTTAAATACTTTCTGTTTCATGCCCGCTTCTTTGTGATTCTTTTCTTTTGTTTCCCAGGCCAAATAGTATTTACTGTATCTGATATCAGCTGTGATGGCCCTTTTTCACCTTGCAAGATAGATTTCAAAGGGTTTTGGCCTTTTAACTAGACCCAAAAGGAGGCTACCAGTTCTGAATCAGAAACAATAAAGACCTGCAGAGGCAGATGACATTGTGGCATGAAAGACGTTGAGAGCATTTCATCCTCTTTGTAAACCTTAGAGCCTGCAACTTGTTCTCTGCAACATGACTCAACAGTGACTAAAGTCTCATAAAACACATGCTATTTAGGTCAACATTTCAGAATTGGCTAAATAAATACACTTTAGTCAGCAAAGGCCACCGGCAGTTATATTATCTACATATCGACACCCCAAACATGCAGCCTGAATTGTGCACTTCTAATATAGGAATAGAAAATCAGTAAAATCCAAGGTAATTTCATATTTTAACTCAAAGCACATTTACTTGGCACTTGGCACATTTAAAAGAACTGCCTAAAAAGGAAAGGAAAAGCTTCTGGAGATGTTTGTTTTATAGGAAAACCCTACCATGGTTATCAGTGGATGGATTTTCTTTCCCTAGATATTGTTTTCCACGTTTTGCATCTTTGAAGATAGTTATGTAGCTTGAAGTGGAGTGACATTAACAAATATTCAATATAACACAGCGAAGTCTTTCAATGTTTTTGTTTGCTCAAGCAGAATGGGTTAGTCCACAATTACATGCCCATCAAAATTGGCCTTGGGATATGATGATGCCAGAGAAAAAGAAGTCAAAGGAAAGGAGGTTTTATTGAGTTTATTTTAAATATAAAATTCTAGATTCAGAACTTAATTGCCGTACCAAGTTAGTTGTAATGGATTTGCTACAGTCTGCTTGTGAAAGATGAAGGACATCAGGCATATTATAAGGGATATTACAGCATAAGACATTAAACGTGTAAAATGCTCCTGCTAAAATGAAGTGTTTTAAAGATTAACTTACATTTTCTCGAGGACCTCCTACTCAGAGCGTAGAGAGTATCAGATGATTAAACTCTAAATGGATTCAAAAAGGGATTGGGCCTGTAGCCAGTCTACTAGAGAGGGTGCTTCTCAGCCCTTTATTTGGGGTGAGATTCACTAAATTCTATATTATTCCAAAACACCTTTTTCACATTGTAGTTGCCATGCAGCAGGTAGTTTTAGATCGACTATTTGGCATTATCGAGCGACCTACTGACCCCATGTCTACAGCAAGGACTTAATATTTAACGTTTAAGATATCTATAGATGTTCTATAATGACATTACATTACATTATTTGGGTTGTGTTATTTATTATTTTTATATTCTTTTTACATAAAAAATATTATTCTATATTATAGTTTCACTACAGTGGGACTTCCGAGCCGCTAAGTGGCGGTGTGGACCATCTATGGTGCGGCCGAGGACTTTGTTTCACTGAAACCGGAAGACAGGAAGTGACGTCACGAATTCGGCGTCCCTCGTCGTCTGCAAGCTGTCTCGGACCAAAACAAGCATGAAGACAGTGTTTGTGACCGTGGGGACAACGCGTTTCGATGAGCTCGTTACAAGTGTCACTTCCCCCGGTGCCGTGGAGGTCAGTGCACCCGATTTAAACTCCAGTTACATGGCTTTTACAGTCGGTGCAACCAACATTTCCAGCCGACGAGAAACCGGAAGCTTCGAGCTGCACTTTGTTCTGTGCGGTCAGTGTCAGTACAGTCTGTAATGTTCCGTAGAGGAGCATGTTCTAGTGTTGTGTATAGGTGGGGAGGGAATAACATAACAGTCCAGTTCAGTCAGTTCCTTAGGTGCTTTTCATTTATCATTATATATAACGAGGGGATTTCATATCTTGATTGTGAAATTATATTATTTGTTTCTATAATTAAAGTGCCCATCTCTAAGATTTCCGTTTCCTTGCTTTTGGCGGCACCTATGGCGAAAAGCGGTAATTGCGGGTGTATTTTTATTTTTATTTTTTTGGACTACACTTCCCAGAGATCCAAACAGTGTCGCCTATGTGACGTCGGTTCCTCGCTCATGGCCGCTTTGCTTCTTTGACTGTTTGCCTTCATCTGAATGTCGAATTTGTTTCTTTTTCTTTGGATTTGCACTTGTTTTTGAAGTTTCATCGTCAGTCGTCATCGATCTTGTCTGTGTTTGTTCGGTCGTAGTAAACGTTTAGCGAGTCTGTTGCGTTAGAGCCGTCTCCCCTCTTTGGTGGACCAACCACTGCTGGGTGACGCAGCTTGTGATTTTTCCCGGGAATGTTGCCACCGACACCCGGTTCTTAATACTCAGAATACTGCAAATGCAAGGGCTTTCATCAGTGGAACATAGGCATCACCTTTGTGTTTCCTCATTCGGCGATAGATTGTGACTTAACAGACATTTATTGAAATGAAAATCTTTGAGATTGGCACTTTAATGCTCACAATGCATGTATTATATATTATTTTCCACAATGATAATTGCCATGATAGTAAATGCTTTTTAAATCACTTTTTTTGGCTACTGTCCTCCTGTCATTTACTGTGATTAATGCTCATCAAGATCTCATTTGAACCCTATCTTCTTATTTTCTTTTTACATCTAAATGTGTTTGTTTCCTCCTTGAAGATGTTAGCGTGAGGACATACCCGGTTTCGCTTGAGGGATCATTTGAAATCATTGTAATATCAAAAGTTCTTAACAACTATAAACTAGCTGCGATGGGTCTTGTTAATGTGAGACATGAAATGGAATAAAAATATTAGATGAATCAATATGACTTCAATATCTCTTAACTTTCTTTATTTCTCAAAGGCACTGAAGGCTCATGGATACAAGCATTTCATTCTTCAGGTTGGACAAGGCTCTCTTCTTCCCGGTCCAGAGAGTTGTCAAGGTCTTACACTGGAGGCGTATCGTTTCAAAGATTCCATTGCCGAAGATATGAGGTGTGCCGACCTTGTGATCAGCCATGCAGGTATGTGGTTGCTCCAATAAGCACCAGTTCATTCTAATTAATTCTGTTCTGTCTCACAATTAAATCATATCCTGAACCCACGAGCCATGTTTCTCCAGGAGCAGGGAGTTGTCTGGAAGCCCTCGGTGCAGGGAAGCCTCTGCTGGTCGTGGTCAATGACAAGCTGATGGACAACCATCAGCTAGAGTTGGCGAAGCAGCTGCACATGGAGTCTCACTTGCTGTACTGCACCTGCAGGTTGGTTTTCTACACAGTCTGGTTCATACATGGATTAAATTTAGTTTTGACCTCAGAACTAAGCAGAAACCACAGTAACAAAATTTTTCTCTTCTACAAAAATTTCAGTTCCCTCGTAGACACCTTGCGAACCATGGACCTCTCTGTTCTGCTGCCTTTCACGCCTGGACTGACAAAAAACTTTGCCAACTTTCTAGACAAAGCCCTCGGGGTTCAGTGAACTCCTTAACTGGAAGTATTTATACTCACTAGACCATACCTGTGGATTACCTAATGGATTTGTTGTATTTTAATAGTTTTTTGACATGGGAAATGGAAATCATTGCCATTTGTTAAGGTTTCAAGGCCTGAAATGGCCTTATTATCAAATCGTTTCTTCTGCTTTTAGCAGCTTTTCACAAATTTCTTTAAGACATTAAACCCTCACCAATAACAGATATTATGCAAAAGCTCAGACACAGAGCTTTGAGAGAGAGCTTACACACATCTAGGCCTAGACAGTATATGGTACAACATGAATACCAAGCTCCGCCTCCAACAAAGGAAAACCGCATCCTTCTCTACTCATAATTTGGTACCACCAATTTTGCCAGAAGCATGTAGGTGCCAAACTCTTCAGTTTCCCTTCACAGAGCTTAGATTATTTTATGCTGTTATTATGTTCCTTCATAAAGCTAAAAGGTCATCTAAAAAGAAAATAGTTCAATTTGTACATAAAACATAATTGTTTCACTCCCGTGTTTCACTTTTGGCGGTGTGGTATAATTTCATTTAACCACCTTGAATCTGAGTGAAGAATTGAGTTATTCGTACAGAGGCTACTCTTTCAATCTGTATACATATCTTGATTTGGGATTGAAAACCCAAGTCGCTGCTTCTGGCGATATTTTATAAATATGGTTGTGTCATTATAGATATGATGTGATTTCTTTGAAATGTAGGTATATAAATAATATAAATATTGATCTGTCTTCTGGCTCTGTTTCAACCAATTTTCTTTTTATTAACGAGTGCAAATTTTTACTGACTGACTGGCCCTTATTTGTCTCACGTCAGTGCTAAAATAGAGGCCTGGGAATAGTTGCACTCTGATATAAACACCACAAACACCACATTGGTTTAATGCCACACATTGAGTGGAGAAAGAAAAGACAAACAGCCACATAGTTATTAAACCACATGTTGTGTTATGTTTTTGACTCGAGAAAACCTCAACATGGATGAACTCAGTGAAAACACCTTCCTGGGCTGTTTATTCTCATTGAATCTCATTGAGATTATTTAAAACTCTGAGCAATGCTCATCCTTGTAAACGATTCTTTGACATATTTTACACTTTTTTAATCACTCAATCAATCATGTTGCTAGGATCATTATTCACTCTCTCACAAATAATTTGAGTCCTATATTTATAGTTTACTCTTTCAGAAATATATTTTATTTAAGCAACAGATGTGTTTGTGAGAATATTTTTGTGTATGTGCAGGGGAAAGTGCATGTAAAGGTAACATTTGTGTGAGAGAGAGACATGTTGTGTATGCGAGCAGCCTGTGTGTGTACATGAGAGCTAGAGTGTCAATTTTGTCTTAAACTTTACTAGAAATTATATTTAGTCTCCTGGAAAATGTATGAAATACAGTATATTGCAGGTGCAGACCAAGCCCTATTTTGAGCATATACTGATTTTTAATCTTTGCTATCTGAAGAGTGAATGGGACCCTCTTCTGCACTTGACTCCTTTAAATAGTTTTGTCTTATCAGGAAACACAGAGGATGGCGCCAATGTTTCTATCAGCCAAGTAGTAGACGGTCCTGATTATACACTGCTCAGTAATCGTTTTCCTTGCCTGTTTTTTGTGGGGGTTTTTGTGGCCTGTGTTGTGGTTTATTGTACAGTCATTTGTATGGCAGTCTGTGTCTCACACATATTGCAGTCTCAGACTAACAGTCCGGAGGGGGGTCCTCAGTGAGATTATCCCCTCAAGAGGACCATCCAACCGCTGAGACAGCATTCCAGTCCCAAGTTGTCTAGCCGGTGAGTGTATGTGTTAGTTGGTGTTTTTCTGTCTGTCAGTGTATCGCCGGATGTGTTTGTGTCTGTATATAACCCTGATGGATCGGGAAATATGTTCTGAGCTCTAAACGCAAATAACCTACAGTATATTATGCTCATCCTCTCATATAAGGCAGGTGGCTGGAGACAAGCCCGGACAAATACCCCTAATGAGTAAACCAAAGAAATCAAATATAAAAATAATCATCAATCTAGATGTTAAATATAATGGAATTAAAAGTACAAATCTGATGTATCTTGTCTATAGGGCTGTGATTATCATTTATTTCTACACATTAATCTGAAGAAATTAGAACAAAGACCCAAATGGATCTCACTGCATCCCAGTGAGGCATGTTATTCCAAATCCTGCCACAAGGGAGAGTTCATCTTTTTCCTCAAACCTACCGGGGATATGGCTGTGCAGCATGCCAGTTTGTTTTATGACTAAACAAACTTTTCTTAATTAATTTTGACTTGTGAAACAAGTACAATATTGAGGCTATTTGTTGAAGAGGATGTGGTGTATTCTGTTATCCAACAGAATTTATATTTAAATTTAAATGTCATAGTCTGTTATCTAACAATACACAGTGTATTTAGAGACCACCTTGACCTAGACCACACAAATGTAGGCTATATTATCTTCTCAGATATCCATGAACACTGAGCCCAAATGTTTTCCTTGCAGACATAAAAGGTGTACGTGTCTTTCTCAGGGTTGAGTTCCATGAAAACTCTTCTGATGTCTTTGGCCTGAAGGGTAGACATTGATCTGTCGTAGCCTACCTGTTGGTGAACAAGGACATGAGAATGTAACTTGGGTGCGGACATTGTTATTTAAATTGAAAGCTGATTTGTTTTTGTTTTTTTTGTGTCAGACAACACATCTCTTCCTCGTTTACTTGAAGGACATTCTGTAATTATTCTAATTTGTTTTTCCTTGTAGACCCTACAGACTAATTTACAGAAACATGTTGTTAACCCCACTTTTATTGAAGAGAAATATTGCTGTGCTTAGAGTGACTTCCAGCTACAGTGTCTTTCTGTTTGGTACAATGTGCAGCTGGTCGACTCGGCATGTTGCACAGGAAACAGTGGGTGAACTGCAGCAAGTGGAAGCCAGCTTAGAGCTCCAACACCAAATGCTGTTTAGAGTCACAACCACAGATCTCTGGTTTTGTGTTCCACTGTTCACCGCAGCTGGTTAATAACAAAAATCCCCCAGCCACATAGATTTTTTTTTATCGTCCAGCTGGATTTTGATTGAATAAAATTCATAAATAAAATTCAGAGGCCTATCTAGACGTCTATTTAAACCATTAAACATTGTCACCTGCACTGTACAATTGCTCCGGCTGAAAATTTTTCTGTAAATAACCATATTCCCATCATCCCTCTCCTTCATGACACCATTGAAATGGACCCTTCTTGATTTTAAGAATTGCCACTGGCTCATTATCCTTCATTTAAATCAAAGGAGTATTTTAGCTCAACTAGATTCTGTTCATGGTTTGTAATGTGAAACTGTCCCAGACATTTACAGCCCTGCCTCAGCAAAACAGTGAAGCAATTTGGAAGTAATGGTTAACTTATGAGTTGTTTATTATGGCTGATCTTAACCTTGATTTGTTGTCAAGGAACTCTGAGAAGCACAAAGATCTTTGTTTTGAATTTAATCTGATATCCAAACCAAGAATTCCAAACATGAAGATTCCTGTTAAATCTGCATTGATGGATTCATTCGGTTACGACCAGCTCAAAAGCGGCAACATAAGGAGGGATACGACACCGGGTTAGATGCAAACAGAATGCATTTATAAAAAAAAAAAGAGAGAGAGGGAGAAAGTAGCAAACAAAATCTTGGTCTTGTGTCAGGGAGTTGAGGGAGAACCCGTGGACAGAGAGGACAGCTTTTGCCAGAAGTAGCAGCCTTGGTAGTGGAACCTGAATAACCAGGACCATTACTGCCAGTTTTAAAACGAGGAGTGCGAGGTGAAGCCTCTCCGATAATGTCCAGTACTCTTTAGTCCATTCCAAAGTGATGGCTACACACTTAAAATGAGAAAAGTATTTTTCCTTCTCGGAGAAACAAGGAACTAAACCTATGTTCCTACTAACATCAAGTCGAGGAGGGGAGACGGGAGATGTAGGAGTATTAGCAGTGTCAGTTTCAGATCTTGACAGTGACTATCTTAGTTCTAAGTTCATCTTTCTTACGAGAAGTCGGAGCAACTTCAATATGGCAATGCTCTGCAATGGACACAAGCTGTGCTATCGTACAACGAAAAGGCTGCTTTGTCGTAGGAGCTTCACTAAACCCCTGTAAATCACTCCATAGTGAAATTACCAAAATTACAAAAACACTAGGCTGATACCAGCAGCAGTTTCCACAACTATTTCAGACCACACAACATAGAAATAGTGTTAGCAATACTGCCACCCTTACATGAGGCAGTGCAACTCAATTACTGAACACTACTAATCTTACCCCACTGAGAGAAAAGTAGGTTTCACAAAATCGAGTCCCTACAAAGTGTGAAGAACAAAGGCCAGCGAATGCCACCGCACGCCATCGCTAGATTAGAAGTTGACATTTCTAACTACCTACCTACCTACTCTAGCACTTATCTTGTTTCCTCTCTACCTAAGAGACAGTAATTCTATCTAACTAGAACTCAACTAGTCTTCGTTCCGGGCACGCCAAGGGACATCCTAGGGTTTCCGCTCAAACATAATAAAGTGGTCATGCCAACAACCGCAGACTTACTTAATCAGGCAATCTCTCTAAAAAAATAAAACCTACAGTACCTTGTGGCAACATCAGCAAAAACAATTAACAGAAACAAAATGTAAAATGAAGTTCTAGGCGTACAATACAAAGATTTCCTCACCTACTCCAAACTGAGCTTTGGATGAGCCCGTTATGTTACGACGGGCTCGAAAGCCGCAACATAAGGAGGGACACGACACTAGGTTAGATGCAAACAGAATGCATTTATTTGCAAAACAAGACAAAAGAGATCAAGTAGCAAACGAAAGCAGGGTTTTGTGTCAGGGAGTTGAGAGAGAGCCCGTGGACAGAGGAAGGAGCCACTTATATAGTCTCAGCCCACATCTTCACACAGGTGCCCTCGGCCATCAGTGAGCTGAGCTGCATCTAGAACACAAGCAAACTAATAACAGAACACAGCATGACATGTAGCAATTCTAGCAAACACACTCCATAGGTGGTCACCGGTGTTCAAACACAGGATAACGGTAATTACTGCCTGGTGGTTTGTGTCAGAAATACCAAGAAACTTAACATCTCAATCAAAAACCATTACAAACATGTATTTCAGTTTGTCAAAGTAAGACTCCATGACTTCTCTCACACCACTAGTGAAAGAAGCTGCTCTAGCATTTAGGATAATAAACATGTCAACACCCATATTTTCTCCTTAACTCTATCCATTCACTATAGGAACAGATTGTCCGTTGTATTTGATGTGCAGATGTGTTTGTACTAAGCCTGACTGGAAGAAGCTTCAGACATCACAGCAACTGAGGCATCAGTTTGAAAAGGAAATCTTGTGATTTGCTTAACAAACCATCTACAAATGCTGCCCACGCCTATAGACAACATGCCCAGACTGTGTTTTACGTGTGTCTATAACCATAGAAGCCTGAGTATCATCAACATTGGATATCAAGCATCTTAGTTGGAGTTCATATCTGATAATGATTACCAACACTCAATTGAAGAAGACTATTTTTATATAATGCAATTTAGGACAGGAACGAAATGAGATGAAACATAAACCTAGTCATTCATTCCTGTGGATGATTTTGACATTTTAATATTTATTAAAATATTAAGATATTTTCAATTTCAAACTAGTTTATCTGTGTTAACATTTACTCTGCAACGACATGTGACAGAATTGTATTGTTTCTAATTCTGCATGTGTAAGTTGTCCCCAGGTCTCTGAAAATAACTTGTTTTTCATAACCCTTCTCACCCTAACCTCATATTTAAAAAGAGCTTCACAAACAAATAATATTATCTGCTATGTAGAGGAATACTTTTTGAAAATATTTTATTCATATAAATTCAGTGGGCATGTCAGTATAAAGCATTTACATATTAGAAAAGTGAACAAATAAACCCATCTTATAGACAGATCTATAGCACCAACTGTAAAGTTCATGGCAGCATTTTGTTGAAGGCCCCCTCTCCTGTGAACAAAGCATCAGTGCCCTGGACGCAAATCCCAGCAAAAATCCTGCAAACATCTTGTGGAAAGGCTATTATGGACTATTATCGCACCAATGGGGGACCAACTCCATTTTAATGCCCCAGCAGGTGTCCACATACTAGTGTAGTGTGAGTATCACATGACGTTTTCAAACCCTGTTGGTTAATCTAATAAAGGGTTGTTTTGAATCCGGAGTCATGACAATTTTACCTTCCTGCAGCAATTTCTGTCTTTTATTCAATCATGTGCTGTGCAATTTTTGTCTTTTACATGGACATGCTGTATCATTTTCACATATTACACTGATAGTAGTATAATAAATGCAATCTCTATTGCTGTGTTTTTCTACAAACTGTATTGCATGTTAGTAGGTTGTGTTAGTAGGATTGGCGATAGGGGCTGTGATTTAGCAAACAGTCAACAAAGAGATTTGCTTACACATCGTCTCAACGATAGATTAATTCACACATTTTATTTGTTAGTATCTTGCATAAAGATGTCATTTAGATTTTGAACAAAAGGTTTTGTGAAGAATCAATGCAACGTGCATAGAGATGAATGGAACTAAAACATCAAACCACTTCCTTTAGTCTCCAAATTATGATTTATTCCTTCTCACCCTATATTCTCTCCCAAATAAAGCATATTTTTGTTTTCAATTTGTGAAATAAGGTCATACCAGGCTAATGTATGTCACATGCAGTGTGCCGCCCTAGCCACAGAGCATGCTTTGGATTTGACTTCTGCAATGGAGACACTAGAAGCCAGTCTGAAGAAAACAAAACAGGATTCTGTGTATCACATACAGTAGTTGTCTTTTAGGTCTTGTGCTCTATGACAGAAAAACGTATTGATCGCTAATGTTCCCATTTTTCATACAAGAACCAGTATCACCAGTCTGTTCATTATGACTCGACGGAATGAATAGGTCCATAGAAACCGTAACAAGCGGGTTAGAGTGGGAGGGCTGGTCAGACGAGCCCTCTATCTAAACAGAAAAGGTCAGTGGTAGACATCACATGAAGAGGAGGTAGACTGCAATCTGCACTTTGTTTTGTTTTTCAGCAAACACATTGTTTTCTACTGTGAACGATGCAACGTGACCACATCCAGGTTAGTTGTGTCCCATTTTTTTTTTGTACTTTTTATATCTTAGCATTAGTGGCCGGTCGCAAGTCCGGCTCTGGGCTATACTGGTTTAATTCAGATTACCTCACGTTACGTCTTCCTGTGGCTGTGGAACAACAACCCCACCAATCCCCCTTTCAGGTATTTGAGCTGTGGTGGATGAGGCCTACCAGCTCGCATCCAGGCCAAAGTAGACATTAGGATTAGCACCTCTAGACTGATGCTTGCTTGGACCAGCCAAACATACGTAGAGGTACGTCCAGTACCTCTGAAGTGGACTATGCCGTCACCTTGTGACTGACGGGAGACTTGGCTGAGAACTGCATTGTGTGGATCGAGATGCAGGATTTTCTTTGTCACATGCAATCGTCCAAGTACGGCGCAGTGAACTGATGAGGCGCAAACTCCCAATTGCTGCGCAAAACAATGAACTAATGAATAAACTAATTACCACCAAATGTTTCCTTTCAAAGATTCCCTTGAGGACCCCATGCAGACCCTCTGTACCACAATTTGGTGCTTGTGTGGCCTGTTTTTGCCTCTACTGTCCCTCTGTGTTTCTTTGCAGATGTTCATTAGCATTTGGACAGCCTCTGTCCGCTGGTTCCGCCCTCCTGACGTTTTGATTGGTCACACTGGAAACGTGGGTGTCTTCTGATCCCGCCCCCCTCGCTCTGTGATTGGACGACGCCGTGACCGGAGCTGCGGCGTGACTCCGCCTCCCCCGCGCTGTGATTGGTCACACTGTTACCGGAGCTGTCAGCTCGGCTCGGCAGCTTTTCTCTAGCTAGGTGAAAGGTTCGACTCGTTTTTTAAGATTCGGTTCCCGACGAGTGACTCGGTAAAAAAAAAAATAATAATAAAAAAGAGTCGTTCGATTTTCCGACTCTTCGTTCGGTTTCTTGCAACAACAAAAAAAGCCCAATTAATCAAATAGATTATATCAAAATTGTTGATTTAGGCGAAATAATGTGGATCTCAAAAATCTGAACGCATGGCTGCAGTTACTCAGTTGCGAACTAAATGAACAAACGAACAAACAAACTACCGGAGTGACTCCCAACTAGAGGTCTGTCCAAACCCGACTAGCCGAGGCCTGACCACGGACTCATATTGGTTCAGATCCAAATGCTTTTCCAATTTTATTATGGCCAATTGGGAGGAAAAAAAACGGGTCTGGGTGGCTGCCGTTGTTTGTGATGGTCAGTTCCAATCGGGTTCGGGTCCGAATTATGAGAGAACCTCCACTCCCGAGTCCCGAGTCATTTAAAAGAATTCGTTCGCTGCGAACGATTCGTTCGCCAGTCTTCCATCACGGCTTCCCTCCTCCTCCAGCCCTGGTAGAGCCACCGACCAGCTCCCAGCCAGAGAGTCCGCCTTTGTTAGCTCGCCCGCCGGACTCCTCAGACAAGACACCCGCCGCATCGATGCACTAGCACATTCCTGTTTTCCGTTGGAAGATGATCATCTGTACGGATAAAATGGAGTACCCCCTTAGAAGCCAGTGCCAGCGAGTCCAGAAACAGGTAACGGTACAATAGTGTCGGAGGGTCAGGTCCATTCATTGACTCTAAAGGAGGCTTCCTACGCAGAGAACGGACCTTTTACGCGTGTTTTCCACGGTGCTGCTCCAGCAGTTTAACCAGGGAACAGCAGATGTTGTGGGGGGCGGGGGGTGACAAATTTTCTGTTACTTTTTAAATTTGACCTTAAAGCGTTAAGGTGTCAAGTGGCTGCAGCGGCGGAGAAACTTGCGAGAAAGTCTTTAATTCGTGGGACTCTCGAGCAAATAACGCGCTTTAACACACCCGAGCGAGACTCGCTCTGTTGTTTTATTGCTGCAAAACTGAAGCAATCGGTTTGATTAAAAGAATAAAAAACATAATTTGTTAATCGCTGCCCCCCACCCCCCACACACACACACACACACATACATCACACTTGGCTTTCTCTTAATTCGATCTGTATATTTAAGTCCAAGTTTTATTTCTTGTGTTTTTGGGGATATCATGGCCCGCGGGTCTACGTAGTTGCATCCGATTGTGATTAAACATCGTCTTCGGAATCTAAATCCGAGAAGTAGTGACATCATCCCCAGGTTTTAAACAGCCAGAGAAAAGTCTCTGTGGTGTGCGGAGGGCTGTGGAGCAATGCAGAGCCAGGTTTAATGTGTGATCCTGGTGTTTATGGGTGGAGGGGGCTGACAGAGATCTTACTGTGTTTGGTAAGTCACCTGGTGGATTTTCCCCTCTTTCTGGCTAAAAGCTTCTATTGTGCTGTTATTTTTGGGTGCACCGGACTGCCAATCAAACTTGTTTTTCTCTTCCACCGCTGCAGTTCCCTTTGCAACCGATAAGGGGGCGCCCTTCCAAGTGCAATCAAAGGCATGTTTTGCTGCAGCTCCAGGACCTAGAAATGGAACAACAGAAAAAGAATGCCAGCAGCCTGGGCAGTGTTTTTTTAATGCTTTATTTCTACATAATACACAATAGACCCATTTATCCTTTAGGGAATTTAGGAATCGTAGACCAATACCTGAGATTAACTTGGGTTTATCACACAGTGAGGATGCATTGTCCAGGTGCAGAAAACCCAGATTGGAATAAGAAATCTCGATGAATATCACCGTGGTTTACTACCAGTAACTTGCCTGTGCCTTTGAATATTTGAACTGCGACAGCCGGCATAACAATGTAATAATGGTGTCTGATGTCCAGGTACTTTCGCTGTTTTTAGCCGTAAAAACCATACAAGAAACGGGACATTTAGGCCAACGGCCGGGCCATTTCATGACTTTTATTTGATGTGTTTTGCATTTGTCTGGTGCATAAATGCGGCGAAAGTGATGCATTTGGTATCTCTCCCGTGTCGGCGCCGTTCTTGTTCTTCCTGCTCGCTCCTGTTTTCTCTCCTTTATGTGGCTTGGCCTCTATTTCTTGATCCTGCAACCCAGTGGTTTGTTTGTCTTGGTGGTGTCTCTTGTCCTGCACAGCAGCTAATGTCCCTCCCCCTTGTTTTTTTTTGTTTTTTTTTCTTCATTTCTTTTATTTTGGGCTGCAGCTGGTTGTTTTGCACGGCTCTCCTCAGAGTTCAGGTTGCAGAGCCAAAAACGGGCCTGGCCGCCCGTGTTTCCGGCGAAGAGGGCCGAGATAGTTTGAGCCGCCAGGACTCTTGGTGCACGATAAGGACAGACCCCTT
>OMKR01044509.1:0-14807 GCA_900302355.1 Cyttopsis rosea | reverse complement strand
CCCCGCAGTTCTCTGTCAGTCAACGTTCGCCACATACAGAATTCAAACACTTTGACACATAATAATAACACATACAGCAAAAAGGCAACACTGTGTGGGTGCAGATGTAGAATTCAGATTTCTCTGCTGCCTTAAAATTCCAGACAAAGTGTTGAGACAGGAACTGCACCTGCTCACGGACTTTGCTGCGCACACATGCGACACAAATCGCAAAGTTGTCGAAGATACGCTGTGTGCCGGCGATTGTGTAATAATCATCTCAGCTCTATATGTAAATCATAGAAGGAGTTTCTGCCGATAGAGAGCTCTGCCGATGCCTGGGTTTTCCAGTGTTACGGGCTGATCATCCCGTGGCCAACGTCCCTGACGCTGACCTGACGGAGGGAACTGTAGCCCCCCGTCACTACTACGTTTTTTTTTAAGGCAAAGAGAAAGCCTGAAGACTGAAAGAGCGTAAAGAATATGTGATTAAATATACAGAGTTTATAAAGTGTGTAGTTCTCACACCGTCGATGGAAGCAAACCACCCCCTGGCCGAATTAGCTGCTAGTCATGGCAGTCAAGGCGCAGTCAATGGCATAAAAATATAAATCTTGTTAAAAATGTTTTTAAACTCCGTTGCTAAACTCAAAGAGTTTAGCGGGGTACAACTGAGTGCCAACAGCTGGGCCTCTACCTCGCACTCACCTGTAATTGGACGGAGCGATCTCGGAGTCCCTGTACGACGGGAGCGAACCTCTCGATGGCTCGCTGTTCTCCTGCTGTGGTCATGGCTTCAAGGACCTTCTCCAGACTGAATGAGAAATTGAAATAGAGAAAGAAGAAATGGCATTTGTCTCATCACCATTTCTGGAAAAGTCTTCCGATTGCCGCATCGCACTCGATTCTGTGCAGCATGAGTCGGAGGCCTGATACAAATTTCTTTTAAAATACGGACATTGAGATGAATGGTGCTATACATATTGGCTTTAGGACTGTGTTACTGTACCTCTCCCAAAGTAGAAAATAGAACACTAAGCTGAAAATGGTAAATTTGATATTATAATGATAAGACATGCTTTAGCTCTATTTTAAAAGTGATAAGATTTGTTCGATCCGCACTCTGCTCACAACAATGGGAAATCATATGAATGGATATTCTTGTTAACACATCTGACCCTAAATGTGTACCACCACATTTCAGGGCCACCTACATTTGGCTAGACGTGAAAAACAGTGAAAATTCCTTTCTAGGTGAAAAATTTGATTATAGCAGATTTATGTTCCTCAAGTGGTTATCTATCTCTCAACTTATTTTCAAAACGGAAATATCCCCATTTCCACCACAGTGCCATTTCAGGAACCAGGAACTTAGTTCCCGGTACTTAGGAACTTCGGCCATTAGGCGTATTCGGACCAAACAGTTCTGAGGACCCCTGAGAGGAACTGCCCACTGGGGAGCTCCCCCAAGAACTACATACCTTCAAGGGCTTTTTTTTCTGTTTGCATTCGTACCGGCAATTGAAACACTGAAGTAACGTAAGCCAATGGGGTTTGAGCACGAGTTCCCGGTCCCGTTGTATTTAGTCCGTAACATTCACTTAATTCACATTATCAGTCCACCAAAATCTGTTTCTGAACAAATTTGAGAAATAAGCAATCCCGTTGCTGAATCGTCACTCATATTAGATCTACAAGTCGTAATTCAAAAGTTTGTTCCGGCTTTCGTAAGGCAAGGGCACTACTGCACTGCCGGTTGCACCGCATGGGACACCGCACAGGGATTCTTTGTTTTATTCAATTAGTAAACATTGGAAAATAAAATAAAAATACATCTACAATAAAAACACAATTTTTATTGGTTTTGTTTGGAGAAACGCACAGTGGATCAGATGATCATTTAAAGAAATCCGGCACGAGCTGACATCAGCTCATGCAGAGAGTAGAACAAAACATTGGCAACCTATCGTTTAGAGCAGTCTGAAGCTTGAGTGTTTTGCTCACAGCGATTACTTTATCATTAATTTACCTCATTATTTGACACTTTGGCCACGTCTAATATGAACATCCGACATTGTAACATATTTTACTGCTAACGCTTTACACAGGTTTTTAAATATGGTGGTTGCCGGTGCTGCATGGCTCATGGGTGTTCGACCAATCAACGTACACTTATCTCTGGACCAATCACCGTGCACTTACGTCACTCAAGGTTCCTCTCGCCTGGGAGAGTACCTGCCCTGAAGTAGGAGCTAAAAAAGTCAAAACGGCGTTCCAAGAACTACGATCGTTCCCAGTTCCTGCAGTGTGGACACAATAAAAAGGTGGGGGGGGGGTCCTCCAACTGTTCTTAGAACTAAGTTCCACCGGTCCGAAAACGCCTTTTGCCTACAGGAGGAATTTAGTTCTGAAATTGGTTCCACTTGGATAGTTCCTGGTAGTCTCCGGGGAATGGCAACCATTGTGGAGGAGTTTGTTGTACTCAACTACGACGACTGCAAGCAACGCAAGAATTTAACACTCACTGCTTGTTCGTATTGCTCGCTTCTTCAAGCTACTTGGTTTTACAAAAGAAAATGGAAAGCCAGAACCTGAAATACAGCGACCGATGAGACCAAATGACACATTGAATTAGTCACACATTTCACGCCACCTCCTCCTGATCAACCAGAGCAACCCAGAATTTTTTTAGGGACTGCTAAGGCTCCCATTTGAGAAGGTTCCAGACCTAAATGATTCCTCATTTAGTTCCCGTGCCTATGTGGAAAAGCGGCTTATATTTACTGTCACTAACTCAGTAATAGAGCAGAGGTGGCAAACCTGTGGCCGACAGACTTATCATGGCCCTTTAATAGTCATAATTATCATGTTTTCATATATCATTATTCTAACCCCAAACAGGACAGAGGTAGGTAGGTTAAGCAGTACACATACAGGGAGTTGTGCCATTACCAACACATCTATCCGTAAGCATTGTGAGCTAATGGACGTTGAGTAACAATCAAAGGAAAACACGGCCTCTGCTATCAAACGAGAATAATGGATTCAATGATTACAGGTGTGTGGGTGGTGTGACGGACGAGAGGACATACGTGTTCTCTTCGCCCACAATGCAGATGGCTGACAGCAGCTTGACCACATCTGTCATCATGGCAGGCTGGGTGGGCTCAATGGCCCTTGCCAACAAGGACAGGCTCTTCTCCTCTCCAAGGATACGCTCTAAGCCGTACTGGAATAGACACAAAACACAAAACATGAAAGAATAAACGGGTTGTATTGGATGGCAAACAAAACATATTATTTTTTGGTATGTAAAAGCCAAGTAAGACAAATTTTACAACAAGAAGAATGTAATGAAATCAGGAAAATTAAATGCAGTCTTAGATCCCCAACATGTAACACATTACAGTATCACTTGTAATTTTATCCATCAGGCATTTTTTACCATCTCTTGCCTTTGAAAAAATAACATCTGTATAAAAGGTATAAAGTTGTATTTCTACTGTTCTTTTTTGAAGAGCTCCCCAGAGTCCATCTTCTCATATCGTTATGGATAAAATATATATATAGAACATAAGACAAGTAATTTACTAATAACAAAAAAAAATCACTGAATGTTATATAATCTTATATTCAAGGTTAATAGATTAAAAGACTGACTTCTGGTTTCGGGCCTTTAAATCCTGTCAAGGTCAACCACTGAATTGTCATTTCCGGCACAATATACTATTCCTTAATGGAGTCAACAGCAAATTACACCTCAAAGTTGAAGAAATGTAAAACAATATGGAACAAAAAGATAATGTAATATAATGCCGGGTCAAAATTATGTGGATTATTTTCTGTAAAAGGTACAATATAATCTCATTCAATAAAATTTTAACATTAAGTGAATGAAAAATAAGCAAAAATGTAAGATACATACAAACATAATTGCCGCAATAACTAAAGAATTGTTCATCCGTATGGAGTAGAGGATTAGTACATGGAAAACATACGGTAAATAAATTACGGATAATAAATTAAAATACGGTTCCTCTCTTGCAACAAAACTGATAAAAAATACAGGACTTTTCAAATTTGAGTGACTGTTGAACAATGCTTCACCTCTGTCCTCTGACTGTAGGTGTGGGTGACATTGAAGAGAGAATTTGGATATATTTGGAAACGTGCAAATCTGTCAAATAGATAATGAAATATGCTTTTTAACTATCTTAGAAATTATGTCATTCGTTCTGCTTTAGAATTTTATCATAATAAATTATACGGTATAGAAAGAATTACAAGCAACAATGTTGCATCTGAAGTAGGAGTAAAAGAAGCAAAATTAAGTCTGATATTCAACCAAAAAGGCCAAAGCAAAAAACAAAGCCTGAGGAACATTTGAAACCTGCATGTGACCTGCAGGTCCCATTTGAGGGTGGCATTTGGATGAGTGATAAACCCAAAGAGTTTTTTTTTTTCCTTTCGCCTGTGTATAATGAGCAGAGAGTGTCTTAGAAACAAAATCTGGCAGGACATGGGCACGGCAATTTATCTTGTAGGTTTGTGTGATGCACAGGTTTTACAAATGGTAAATGAAGACTCCAGAAAAGCTATTTTAGGCGTGAGCAAGACTGGTTATTGCATTTTACAACGTTTTGTTTTTTTTTGTTTTTTTTTTTTAATGAAACAATTGTGAGATTCTTCAGTATGTTCTAAATAACTAAATGATGATGTACCTGATTCAAGCATCAGATTTTGGTCAATGGTCAGAGATGTTTCACAAACATATTGAAAAAGGAAAGCCGGCTGCCTCATTAGTGCTCCTTAATAAAACCATGTTGAGAGCAGAGGCATCAGGCTGGTTTGACACTTGTGGCAGGTTTGAAAACAGGTCAATTTGTTTACATCTTTACGATTAGTAGTTGCATCTCCAACATGTCAAGCAGCATGACAACGATATAGCTTATAGCTCGTTGAGGACGTGTGTGTGTCAAATAAATGATTTTTCATATCTAGAGATGCCTTGTGTTCACTGAATGAAATTTGTTACTAATATATATATATATTACTAATCTAAATGATAGTAAATTCTATATACTAAATACTGAAAAACACATGTTTTAGTACTGTATGTGTTTTCATAACATGCTCATAGTATATCAATATGAAATATTCAAAACATATGTACACAACAAAACATAAGGAGTATCAAAGCAATGATCATAACATTTTTATACATGTCTCTCAAAATGGCCATCCTTTGCCTCATTAAGAACAGCTTCACAGACACAAGGAATTTAGTTAACAATTTCAGCAGGAAATCACCCGGCATGTCTTTCAAGCTCTCCTACAGCAAATCCCAGAGATGTTGTGTACTTTGCTTTGACTCCTCAGTACAGTTCATCCAATACAAATTCTTGGATTAAGGTTTCGATACTGGGCAGGCAAGGTCATTAGTTAGAGTTGTCCTTCAGTCTCCCTCTTCCCCAGACAGTTCTTGTCCATCTTTGACGTGTCTTTCAGGTCGTTAAATTGCTGACGAATGAAGGGACTGTCCAACTAGTGGTAATCCTGATGGAATGGCCTATAAAGTATGAGATTGCCATGGACATGGTAAAGACCACCACCTCTGGCACCAGCAAAGAAAACCCAGATCATGACACTGACTCTTCCATACTTGACAGTGGGAACCACACATGCAGAACTGATGAACATACTCAGTGGCTGGACCCAAATATTTCAAATTTTGACTCATCGGTCCATAGGACTGACTTCCATTCCATTCTAGGTTCTGGATTGTTTGGCCCAAGTCTCTTCCTCTTATCCCTCCAACATTTAGCATCTTAGCTGAGCTTTTATTTCAGGGCAGTTAATTGCCATTAACTGTTGGTGTGAGGGTTAATCCTAACTGAGCGTATTTTGCCATTTTTTGCAATCTTACATTCAGGAATGAAAAACTTGTGCCTATGCTACCTATTTATAGTCATCATGAACCCTCACCTGTTAACAATTGACAAAAGCCATGTTTGTGTTTGAATAGTTTTGTACTCATTTCAGACATTTAACTGAATTGGGCTTCAAACTGAAGATTTTTGTTTGCTTTCCTTTGCTTTGATTTGATTGACCAAATCATTGAAATTTACAAGGTTTTCATTAAATTTTTTTTAATGCAATTCACTTATTATCTGTTTAAAATCTGCAACAAACTACCAGTGAAAGGCAATTTTTCTTAAAATGGTGCAGCTATTTACAGTAAATGGTTAGTTTCATGATTGTTGTTTTGCTTTGCAGAATTTTCTCTGTGACGCCATGGCAACTAGCAGAAGGGCGCACGCCTCTCTGCATCTTGACGGAGAGAAGCCGGCACAGACAGCTGGCAGAGAACACCTGTCTTTTTGGCATCGTGGGTACCAGCCATCTCAAGATGCCCTGGGAGCGAGGGAAAGGTCTTGGCTGACATGGAGGCCTACGGGTAAACGCTGGCGCCTGTTGAGACGCAGGATTACATGAGACCTTGTGGTGCACTGTGTGTTAGCGCTACTGAATACCTGTCTCCTTGCGGGATTTGGCTACACGTGGTAAAACACTATTACTTCTGTAGCTGCTCTATGATCAGAGCATGGGAAGAGAAGGAACTGAAGCTGAATTTCTGTCTAATTCTAACAGTGAATATGGGGAGGGAGGCCCAAGATACAAGTTAAGATGCGAGCTAAAAAAAGCGGGGAATAATAACAATTATTTGTGAGTATGCGAGTATGATGTAGAGGGTGTGTGTTGTGAGATATGAAAAATGGCTGCATCCAGTCTTACTTCTTCACCTCGCTGATTCTGAATTCTTGATTCTGTACCAAGAGTAACTATTATTGGATATTTGGAAGTTTCTTTGTTTGTTATTAGCTCTGTTCAATAGCCACACCTGACAGAGCTCTAGTAAAGACAAGGTTTGTGCACAGGCTTCAGTTTAGAAGTATATAGGAACTGTATTCATTTAACGTTATATTGTTTCTACAGTATAAACAGCTTGGATTGATTTAGTAACAGGCTTCATGCATGTCCATTCATGCTTCATTCAAACAAACATTTCCGTCTCCTGAATGACCGCCGTTCCCAAGGGGTTCTGATAAATTATGTTTGACTATAATTGTAATGGTGTTGCCCTTCTGTGACCTTTCTTAAGTATGGGAGCTTTAATTGACTGTGTTGCTAGAATTACAAATAAACTCATTAAAAGCTAAATACAGACAGATTCAGGAGTATTTCTCCTCCTGAGGAGAAGATGTCAGCAATGGGATGGGGGGGTTGCATAATTCATATACATTCATTGTCATAATTTGGAGCAGACTTTGTCAATACCAACATATTTCAGATTGCAAAACAAAAGTGCAACTAAATTTAAATGCAGGACTGACTTGGAAGTGGAGTTAAGGTTGTAAAGTTTGAAATTCATGTTATTTGTCTGAGCCTTGTGCATTTATGCGTGCACAGAAAAACAAGAGACGGCACTTGGGGCGACAGATTCCTTTGCATATAAAGCTTTGGACTGAATGCTGGTAAAATCTATTGAACTATTAAGCAAGTCCAAACAAGATCGAATGCATGCAGAAAGCATCATCAGTTTTGATAATGTTGCACATGACCAAGTAGGGGATTGTGGATCTTTTGAACAACATAAGGGATGGGATAAGAGGAATGACTGTGGAAGTGTTGGATTCAGGATGTTAATTCACTGCGAAAGTCATGGAGGAAGCCTGTAGCGGTTTAATGAGTTGAGTGGCACGATCACTGTGCTGTTCACTCACAGTCATGTGGGAAAAAGTGGAAAGAACAAATGCTACACTAAACAGTGGACTAAATAAGCTCTGCGTACAGACAGGGCTTTGGTGGGTGGACATATATTTGGGGATACTTTTTATTTCATGACTATGCAAACAAACCCATATGGCAGCAGAGAACTGAGCCCACATGACATTATGCATGGACTCGGTTGCCTCTCCTGGCCTTGACCTGGATGCTTCTGATGTAAATGTCAGAAGCTCTGTGGAGCTTAGAAATGATTCCCCATTTAGCTCTCCATTTCATCTAATGTTAAGTTAACAGTGCTTTACATCTTGATTTCCCATTTTGAAACATCTGATGACTCTGAGGACACTCTTTGTCTGAAATTCCAAGTATTACAGGCAAGCAACGATCCTTTTATATCCAGGCTCAAAATCAACAAACTCACACTTTGAAAACGATTTTTAAACAATCAAATTTTTTACATCTTCAAATATAATTTTTAATCACAGGCAATACCCATAGCTTGTAGAATTTAAAAGGCAAAACTACCTGGGGTAAATTGAGGCAGTTAAATTTGGCTCAGTACTGTAGATCAAGATCACCAAAGTGGTTTTATGCATAAAACAAGGTATTTAGTTACCTTGTTATTCATGGAGGCTTTGAGACACTGGACAACTTTGTGTTGGTTCCTCCTGTCAATCTTCTCCTGGCTGGAAAAACAATAGAGTAAAGAAAAACAAAAGCAGAAAACAAACAGTGTGTAAGTGAATGTGTGAATGTGTGTGTGTCAGTGTGTACTTACTGTTTTTTAAGCAACAACTTCTCCAATATGTCCAGCAGAAGTCCAAGACCCTCATGCCCAAAGCTCTGCACCCAACTGTTGATGAAAGCAAAGAAACGTCAAATGAAAGATCAATTTGAAAAGAATACAACAGATGGCTGTCATCACCGAGACATCACCACAGCCTTCAAACATGATGGGGATTTAATGGAAGTGCAGGAAAATAGGTCTAAAGATAGTCTATAGATGCACCATCGCATGTGGATTTCTGATGTCAAAGGAAACGTCCTCTCCAGGATCAAACCAAAAGCTTTCTTTAAGCTTTACTAAAAACATGTAAATATTGTGAGATAATTATCTTGCGATCACGACATACTGTAACATTCGTTATCTCGTGATCATAAGGTAAATAAGTCATGATCACGGAACCCAAAATAATAATATTGCAATATGGCCCCTACAGACTTCTTTGCTTATCAACTAATTATTTAGTGAGGTGCAAGTATTGCAAGAGCCTGACAATTAGCCTATCAAATATGTGATAAGTCAGTATTTTATCTTTGGTTTCATGTATGAAATAAAAACCCTCACATCTTCATTAGAAAAGCTTTATTTGAACATGGTGACATGATTTACGTCAAATGCTGTTTTGATGATGAATTCTCTAACCCCTGATCGACCAATCACCATGAAATCATTTCATGAATCATCCTGAAATGCAATGTCATCAATCACAGCTAAACATATAATCTGTCCTTACAGGAAGCTTTATGTCCAGTCCTTAGAAAAAAGTAGTTCTTAGCAGCTTTGTGAATAGGTTTAAGGAGGAAACTTGGTTACTGTAGCAATTCATAAAATTGTCTGTGAATTCCATTTGAAACTCCAACTTTTTTTTGTTTGTTTGTTTTTTCGGGTTTACCCTTGTCTTTGCTCTTAGATGGCCAAATTTGTTAAACAAAAATCTGCCTTCTTCTGATCGATTAATTTGTTTGTTTTTATTTCCTGGTCATTTGAGGTGTGGGGATTTTTTTTTTCATCAGAGGGTGTTATTCTTTTTTGTGAATGTTGTGAATGACCACAACTGCCAAAGCTAGTTTTTTTCAAATTCACAGAGGCTGCATTGAACTTCTTGCGTGTGGATTGTGTATTCCTGCCAGGAAATGCAGACCTCAAAACCACTCATGGAAAAACCACGTAAAGGAGCACATGCATAGCGCAAATACAATGATTTGTTAAAAAGTGCCAGCTAAAAAAAGTGTAAAATATTGGCTTTGTTAACAAAATAGTGTTTCCCACACATAGACTTTACTTATTTATTTCTTTAAAATTTGTTAAAATTTGATTGTTGGATTTATTTGATGAAGGGAAAACTACTGTAGTTTTGTTATATTTTATTGCTGCTACTTTGCTTATCTTTGATTTTAAATTTTGTCAGAAAAAAATGGATATTGGAATATTTATTTGTCTTTTGTATCAGCAAAAAGTTCATCAAAAGAGATATTTTTGAATGAAGTATTCGTCTTTGTCTTTATTGTAAATTAGCACATGCCTCAAACAAGTAATTGTGCGATTCATAATCCAAAATAGATTATTCGTTTCAATAATTGATAGATTATTCGACTATCAAAATAGTAGTTAGTTGCAGCCCTAGTCGGAAGTGATGCTGCGTTCCACGGGAACTCTGAAAGCTGTAATTCGTGTCAATAGTCCCCCCCCACCAGCTACCACCGCAAGTATATTTCAGACCTGTGGGAATCACTGATATTTGTTAATTTATTATTTGGTGTCTATGTTTAAAAAAAGCACGATTTAACTTAATGATTTTTTCTATCAAAGCACTACTTTGCTTTGTGACTTTTAAATCAGCACATTGTTATTTCTGTAAATTGTCTATAAAAGTATTTATCAGTAATATAGTTAACATGGAAAAAATATGAATGTGTTGCGTTGCATGTTGATTTCAGTGGTGCTCCTAAATTTTGTGCTAGTGCTCCTAAACATTTCAGTTGGGAGCACCAGTGATCACCCCACCCTGAGATGGTACCTTGCGAATACAGCCCATGATATCATTTATACGTGTATTATTTCCAGCAAGAAAGAAAAACAATAATAGTGGTGATCAAATATCTGACGCGTGGAGTCAGGGAGTATGGGGTCAGAGGAAAATATTAGATTCCTATGGAACTAATATTTGTAAGAAACTGGTGACATTTCAGCTTCGTATTGCTTCCCATGAGGAATAAAACAGGCTCACATTGCTCCACCATATAAGCTTCAAGGGAATCCAACCTCTGATCTGCTCTGTATGCCAAGGGTCATCGCAAAGGTCTGGATCCTTAGTTGGAACCGAGGGATTGGTTTTAGCCCTTGATTAAAAGAACCATATGAAAAGACTGGGGCCAACATATTGTTTAATTAA
Organism: Cyttopsis rosea; assembly: GCA_900302355.1. Classification (NCBI taxonomy): domain Eukaryota; kingdom Metazoa; phylum Chordata; class Actinopteri; order Zeiformes; family Parazenidae; genus Cyttopsis; species Cyttopsis rosea. Next base: position 3,864 of record OMKR01044509.1, on the reverse strand, counting down.
ATGTGTTTATTTCCCTGTGTGTACAAACATACATATTCATGTATTTATTTATTAATCTCCCTTTAGTACTGGGCGATATCGCCAAAAATGTTATCGCGATAACATATTTCATACCATGAGATAACGATATTTATCACAATATATATTTATATAAAAATCTGAATTTCTGTTAAATGCTTTTTATAAAGAGGACAGTTGTATGCCATGATGCATTTCAAAACAAAACACATTCATTGGTGGAATAAAATTGTCAGAAATAAACACGAAATAAATTTAAATAAATAAAAACAATCTGCATTGTAAAACAACAAAATGTTCCAACAAACACAAAAACTATTTTTTTCAATAAAATAAATATCTAAGAAAAACAAGAGGAAAAATCTAAATGAAAATAAAACAAAAAAAATATGGCAAGTCAGCCTAAATCTAAATAAATAGTTTGTGGTGTTGCCATCTTCATCGACACGTCGACATATTTTACAATGGATATTTACCGTCTGCTTTGGGTCGGAACTTAAGGGGGACCCATTATGAAAAGCTCACTTTTTCAGTGCTTGTGCACATACTGTACATTTGGGTTTCTGATGGACCTACTATCACACAAACTGTGAAATAAGACAACCCAGTCAGTTTTTTGTGGGGTCCCTATTTCAGAAAACATACGATTCAACAAGCCGTTCACATTTGCGACCCCTTCATATGTCACCTGGGGCCTCAGTAGAATTAGAACCACCCCCCATCTGACTAACTCCACCCACAAGAAGAGTAACTGTGAAAGTGTCCCCGTTATGCACAGGGCTTTTCTTGTTCCGTTCAATAAGAAAATGGAGTAAACAAAATACATCTAAGATAAAAACACACCGTTTTTAGTTGTTTTATTTGGAGGAACGGGGCACGTGAACGCGCAGATCGTGGGCGCAAATCGCGCCCAAATCGCAAGACAGGAGTCTGGGATGATCGCTCAGTGACAAACTTTTTTTTTTTTTTTTCCTTGGGCATTTTTTTTTCCTGACATAGGAGGTCATCTATGTCGTCTATAGGAAGCACCGCCCCTAGCAGTGGCAATGACCTGCTTTGGGCAAATTTGGTTCGTTCACCAACCTTAACTCATGTGTGTTAAGGAAGTGTTGTGCAAGGATGCTATGCTGTGGCAGTGTTGATAAGTATTGATAACATGATTAGTAATTTACAATCTTTTAAATTTTTTTTATTTGATAAACATGGGCGCTGATATGCGAAAATGAACTAAATGAACATTTCTATAAAGATTTTTTAAAAGACTGGTGGGAACACCATGTAACACCAGTAACTGCCCTAAATATAATATGTAATGTATGTACTTGAAACATAAAATACAATAATATAATTATATATTATAAAATAAACATTTTTATAATTGTTAGTGTAATCTCCCCCACCCCTGTCAACAATGACAATAATATTGTGTATCGCGATATTTGGGCAGGACTGCATCGCAATATAAAAATTTGGATATCGCCCAAGCCTACGAGTTACTAATACAATGTGGGTAATATCATTACAGTTATCATGTCAAGCAACGTCATGATAAATACATTGTGTGATCTGATCACACTGATCATGCTGATGTGATAGGACAGCTACTATGGTCCCTCACCTAAGCCATGTCGCAAATCAGCGGTAGAAAGTTACGGCAATATTTTACGTTAACTGCACATGGAGCGAGTGTAAACAAACATGGATTTATAATGCCTAGTCGAACTTCTGCGCTTATTTTGGTGAGTAACTTAAAAGTAGTGTAGTAAGTAAGTATTACCTTACACAGTAAGTAATATTGTAAAGTAACTTATTACTTTCAAATGAAAGCAACAAGTAATATGTAATAAATAACATTATAAAAGTAACTTGCCCAACACTGTGCTATGGTACCACTTAGTAGAAACAGAACTTTCCAGTTTAAAAATTTTAAGTCATTCTTAGGCCCTGACGCTTAAAATAAATGCCAGGACGCTGCCTTTATAAATCTTTTCAAGATTTAGCATCTCAAGTTTAGACAACATTGCTTTGTTTGCTTTGATGATAGTGATTGATAAGCTTGTGCTTAATATAGATGAAATTCCTTTAAAGAGGATGTGAGTGATTACTATGAAGGAGCTCTGCATGTGTTTAGAGTGAGAAAAGATGACCATGTGGAATGGAATCTCGGACAGGAATTGGAGAGATGTTTTGGAAGATTATGTTTGTGAATGCAGAAAGAGAGAAAGACGGCGCGAGTGAAGACACTGAGTGAGTGAGAGAGAGAGAAAGATGGGTAGATCTCAGAAAATCAGAGAGAAACCGAGACTCTGAGCACAGAATTAAGAATGTCATTCTAAATTAGCATTTTATGTTCATACTCGTCTAATCAACAAGCCGCATGCCTCTTAGCGTCAAATAATCAACTCAACCGGAATAGCCAAGGTGACAAAATGGAATGGAAAGCTGTTATCTGAATTAGATGTGTTGGAATAAAGTGTGTGTGCACCTGTGTGTGTGCGCACGCGTGTGGCGGAGGCAGAGGGGGTTTGCATATATCCATGACTTAATTTATCTGTCATTGCTGTCCGCTAGAGAAGAGCGACAATTTAGATTTCTGTATAAAACCTGTACTGTCCGCGAGAGAAGAGCGACAATTTAGATTTATGTATAAAACTCGTCGAGGACTAGAGGGCAAACGCGTGTTATTGTCAAAACAAATACATGTGCCAATTACGCCCTCTGTTTAATCAACCATATTAATATATAACAATTTTTACATCAAGATTGATTGAATGTACTGATTTCAACTTGCAATGTGGTACGTCAATTTACACAGAAATCAGCGATCATCAAAACACCGAGTGCAGGAAGGACACTGAGGCGTTTCTTTCATCAGCGACCTGATTTGCACACAAGCAGCATTGTCTTGTGGAAAATAAAACATTGTGTCTTTGGGTCTGTTGAGTATTCTTTCTGTAACAAACCCTTATGCTGTTGGCAATCTGCGGTCAAATCCACTTTACAGAGGGCATGAGTGCCCTTCAAAATTGAAAGCCATTCAATGACTGTGGTGTCAAATGTAAGACTACAGCCATCAACTGGAGTTGAAGGTGAGCCAGACAAAATGCCGGAATCAACACAAATGTATATTAAAAGGGAAAAAAAAACATTATGATTAATTAAAAGAGTCATATGAAATTGCGTTATTGGCTTTGTGTTAAGGCTTTTATCCCCGATTGTAACTGTATTCAGTTACATGCCATTACCCTGTTACATTCCATTCCATATTCCATTTTAACCAATAAATTGTCAAAAGACAACAACGTCATGAAATTAGGGGCAGTGCCACTTTAACAGTACACTGTACTGTACAGTGTACACTGAATATACAATACTAAAATAACATTACGAAAGAAAAAGTAGACAAAGCTGAAATTTAGACCCTTCGATGAACCCTGAACATAGACACATAAACTTGATACATCATTTCTCCCCCTCCAAAAAGGGGGAGACATTTTTCTTTAGAAATGCCTGACACTCACAATGGAGTAGGGAGGGTATCAAAGCATGGTCTATGGAGTGCTGTGTATCCAGGTGTGTGTGTGTGTGTGTGTAGTGTAGGTTGCGACAGGGTCAGGAAAATGAGAGAGCCTGACAAAGTCTGTCATGGCCACGGCTGATGGAGACGGGGGAACGGCTGCTGCCATGGGAAGCTGAGGAATGAGGCCGGCGCGTCGGAGAGAAAATTCAATTTAGTCGACACTTCGCACAGGGCCACGGCCCGGGCCATTCTGGATATTGAGCAGTCAGGGCGGGGGTCTCGACAAGAGCTTCATTGAAATGCATAGCTCAGCGGTGACAGCCCGC
>OMKR01044508.1:2970-19179 GCA_900302355.1 Cyttopsis rosea | reverse complement strand
AAACAGACACACCATTGTTCCCAGTGTAGGCAGAGTCAGACAAACCGTGGCAAGCCATGCCAGCAAAGGCCCCGAAACAACAGGCAATGCAGCGCAGAATTAACATGCAATACTAGTGCCAGTCGATTTCTACGCCCTGGTCTAAAATAACTTCCCCCCCCGCCTCCCCCAAACACAAAAAAAAAACAGACCAGTAGTGTTGTTTCCTTGCTTTCCGCCTTCTTTCTAAAATATTTATGCATTTATAAATGTTTCCCCCCATCCTGCTCCCATTTCCCTACTTCCTCATCCCTCAGCCTCGTCCTCCTCCCCCCGTCTTGCTCCGGACATGGAGCAGGCCCGGCCTCAGACCAGCGGGGAAGAGGAGCTACAGCTGCAGCTGGCCCTGGCCATGAGCCGTGAGGAGACTGAAAAGGTACCGCGCCCTGTCTTAGAAAGACACACGCAGACACGACTCATGACCCCCCACCCAACTACCCAAACACACACACACACACACATATAAAAAATACACATAAATACCTAAGCCCAACCCTTTGATCCTCTTTTAATACACAAACTTAACATCTGTTAAAAAAAAGGCTTCCTAGTCCCGCTGCTGACACCATACTGGGTAGGAATGTTGTAAACATGGCTGACTCCCACTTAGACACTCAACATTACCCTCTATGTGTTTTCCCAGAAGCCTTACAGGAAAGCATTATCATCCCTCTTGTTTCCGTTGCGGTCAATAATGGTGCGCTGAGCGATCTGTGAAAGTGATGCTGTGATGCTGAGGAGCACGCTGTCTGGTGAACGAGTGAGAGACTAGACAGGATGTGTGCATTGATCCTCTCCTTGGCACGCCCGGTCACAGCAAGGACGACCACTGTCCTCTGCATATCTGCCTGCGTACTACTGTGGCAATGTTGTATGAAATTGAACAGTTCTGTAATCAAAGTTATGATTTTTATTCTGAAATTATACATTAAGAACATAATTTGAATCCCATTCTTCTACAGCACCTCAAATCAATACATATACAGTATATTTAAATGTTTCAGTGCAGCTTAATGGGCATTGACCAGACCAGGATTCCCAAAGCTTTATATAGTTGGGGGTTGTTGGGCTTCAAAGCTTAATTACTTTTATTCCTCCTACCGATTGATGGTATTTCACTCCAGCCGCCTCCCCCGGTGGATATTGACGAGCAGACCCAGTTCCAGATCGCTATGAACCTCAGCCAGGAGGAGGCCCAGAAGGTAGAGACGCTGAGGCCACGGATGCCGTCTCGCATGTCCCTGCCGCTGTCGGCGCTCTCCGCTTACTGCGTCTGTGCTACACTTAACATCTCTCTTCTCCAGGTTTCACATTATGGCCTCCACCTTCATCTGTACCAATTGGAGACTAATTGGATATGGCTTCATCCTTCACTTCTGCTAACCACTAGTACTCTCCATTTCTCTTTTAGATCTATGCTATGAGATTCTGAACTATTGTGGTGTTTTGGTAAAAACAAAAGCCAGCAGAGGAGGGGAAATGGGATAGGCCGTCTGTCCCCACCCACTCTTGACTGTTTGGGTGGAAGACCTGCAAAGCGCCCCGCATGCAGTGTTTTTCATGAGAACATCAAAGTTGCTTTTTTATTTCTATTGTCAGTGGTTGACTGATGGAGATTCCTTTTCGCTGATTGCTCTCACAGCCGGCCCCACGTCCCCCCGCCACGCTGGATATGGACGAGGAGACCCAGCTCCAGATCGCCCTGAGCCTGAGCAAGGAGGAGCACCAGCAGGTACCAAGCCCCCCCCCCATTCATCTTGTATGCATATGAGAATTTGTGAGTTTTGCCCAAAGCGCTGTGACGCCCAACGGCGTGCGTCCATGTGTCTTGCCCTCAGGAGCAACGCAGTCGCCAGGGAGACGAGTCATTGCTCCAGAAAGCTCTGGAGGAGAGCAAACGGGAAATGGAGGCTAAAGGCGGGGTATGAAGTGGTGACACCATCCATTTTCTTTTCGACATCATCCACACAAGATTTCTGACTCATACTTACCGTCAGGTGTCAGATCATACTTTAATATATTATGTAGTCACTACAGGCTTACAAAGCAAAAGTAATGCAGGGGAGAAGTGTTCATCGACCGACAATTGAATCTTGTTTTTCTTTTGTCCACATGTCCAGAATGCCTTCATGGACCTGGTAGATGTTTTTGCGGTGCCGTCAGATATGCCCCAAAGTAACACCCCCTGGGGTGAGGTCCAGCCCCAGGGTGCTGCTCGCCTGACCAGCACAGATCCCTGGGACTCGCTTGGTGAGCCATGATTTTGTATTCGTCACATATTTCATAAGTGTTCCCACTAGATACACCATTGATTTCACAATACACTTCTGTGTTAGTTACCCAACACACACACACACACCCACACCCACACCGACAAAAGTGTCCAATGTTAGTAAAATGTAATTGCGGCAGTAATAAAAAGGATCAAGAGTACATGCCACTCTGTCTATTTTACCTCTCATCTATAACCAGAAGGCAGCTCCAACGCCCATAGAGTGGACGCTCCCTGGATGGCGCCTCCGGCTTCGAGCAGCCCTGCACCGCCCTGGGAGCCAAACCAGCCCCCTGCCGAACCCTGGGACCACACGCAGAACAATATTACCAGCCTCAACGCAGCAGGTAGAACTTGGGCTTCACCCAAGACCTGTTTAACACAGGCCTCCTAAATTAAACAGTGAAGCGATGAAGTGATGTAATTCTGCATGTCATTGCAGCTGCCTCAGGTGTAGATCCCTTTTCTACCCCAGCAGAAAGAAGCACTCCTCTGGCTATGGCCAAGGTACCTTCTGCTCGAGCGGGGAGCCCTTCAGGTAGAAAATGTTTCTTTGATTATGGTTCGATATTTTCTCGATAAGTTCAGACACTGAACTTATGTTCTCTCTAATCTTCTTCTGGTAGATGGCGATCTGTTTGACGAGGCCATGGACGGAGGTCAGATGAACATAAACGGACGAGGCGAGGACAGCCCTGAGCTTTTTGACCTGTCCCGCCTTGGGGAAAGCCTGGCCGCCCCGAGCCCCAGAACCTGCCAAATCCAGGAGGCCTTCTTGGGCCCCACCGCCGCCTCTCTGGTCAACCTGGACATTCTAATCCCCGCTAATCCCCCCGCCAAAAACAAGAACCCCTTTCTATCAGGTAGATTTCTCGAATGCTGACTTCATTGGCTATCTAGTGCTGTAATGTTGTTTCCATTTCCGACGATGTCTGTTCTTGTTTTTCTTCTTCTTCTCCAGGTCTGAGTGCTCCGTCGCCCAACAATCCATTCCAAGCTGAGCAGCCCAAACTGACTCTGAATCAGATGTCTTCCGGCTCCAGTTCCCCGATACCGCCTGGTTCCTCTCTTCCTTACAGTGCCTCCTTACCCCTGCCTGTAAGCAACCAGGCGGCCAGCCTCCCCTCCTCCTTCACTCACCCCACCCAGTCTTTTGTGGAGCTCCCGGGGAGCCTCCCGCAGCCCCTGCTGCCCTTCTCCTCCAGCAGCACTATGGGACCACAGTCCGAGCAGAGTCAGAACCCTTTTCTATGAGGACCAACGGGACTGGACCAAAGGATGACGAGCTTTGGTTTTGTTCTTGGAAAAAAAACAAATCGATACAAACTTAGACTGGACTGGTGTCCCCAGTGCTCAAATGGAAAATAATAATCTTTGTTATTGTTTTTTTTTTATATCTTGGCTATAATAATCCTTAATCCTTAGATCAATGCCATCCGACCTTTCTCATTATGGTAACAACCTGACTCGTTGGTTCCTTCTTTTTTTTACAGAGGGAGAGGAGTTAATGGAGATAATGCTTTTGATTCAGTGCAAAATCAGTTTCATAACAGTCCTCTTTGATGACGAGACATTTGATACTAACCTCCACCCAACCAAGCACATTTCAATGGCATTTTGATGGAACTGACCTCACATTTACTGGACAAGTATTTGCCACTGTTTCCTTACCAGTCCCACTGAATGGTGTGATATTTGTAGCACTATCAAAGTAGATTCAGCGCCGATCATCCACCAGATAATACTTCTTATGTGATTGTCCACACAACGCTCATAGGATGTTGTCCAACAGCTGATTAAATAGTTTTCTTTTAAAAACAATATTAGCCATTGGTCAGGGTAGAGATTTCAAGAGAACGTTATGAGCTGCAGCACCAACCCAGTTATTTGATGAGTTACACCAACTAGGTTGACTTGAATGGATCCGTTCTTGGACCAGAAATGATATACATGACAGGGTTTTGAGGAATTCGAACGTGGTATAATGAATTGTCCAATATTAGCTGAACGAACCAAACATTTTCAAAGGACTATGGTTGCTTCAGTTCAGCAGGAGCGATGCAAAAGTTGAAAATGTATGAAATCTTGACTTTTTTGTTTTTGCTGTTCATTGCTTGACAACCACTACCATGAAATATAAGGTTATGATAACAACACTGCAATTGCCCATTGGATTTTATTGTTTTGTATTTTATATCACCGAGTTACACCCCCTGCTGGTGACTACTTGTCGGTGCCTTGCTTCTCACAAGACAGCAAAGATTATTACTAATGCTGTGACATAGGTTAATGAGGATTAATTTACTGATATAAATTTTACTGGAACTTATTTATATCCTTGAATTGAAATGGAATTGTTAAAAAATTTGTTACTATTCAATTTAGTGGGTTTATCAGTGATTTTTACTCAATATATTCATCCCTTGACAGTAAAATCAGTGAAGCTTAGGAAACTGCTTTTAAGAAAATTTACACAAATCATAATTTGCTATATACATGTATTGCATCATCAAAAGGGATAAAGTATATTTATTGTTTAGTAATTTGTTGTAAGAATTACCAATGTATTGATTGCGCATGTGCTTCCAGTTCCATATTGACTGAATTCTCTTCCTCAGGTGAAGTAGAGGCTTAAATTGAAAAGGATGGAGCGAAAAAAATGGAGGTGTGTAGGTTGGGGGATGGTTAAGGTTATAGGTTCAGGGATTAGTAAAGTGGAGCAGAGAAGGTTACAATGGGTTCGGAAGAAATGAAATGAAACCCTATTTGGGAGAAAACGGTTACAAGACGAGCATAATGTCCCTGTCAAACCGCACCCTGCTCCCAGAGCAGATTGGTTATGGGTGAGATAATGGCCGAGCTGAAGTGTTTCCAAAAATATCAGCAATAATGGAGGACTTAAATAGGCCGATCTTGGTCAACACGGTTTAGAATTAGACTAGTGATGAGACCACACGACTGTAGGAGGCTGACCCCTATCGGAAAAACAGCATCTCATGGGTCCTTATAGCTGAGTGTGTTTTAATGATTAAATCTGATCAAATATTCAGACTTAATGACCTATAAAATTACACTTTACACAACATTATCAAAAAGCCATACGATTCAATGGCAAACCTATTTAACTAGGAAATAATGAAAATGTCAGGGAGATTTAAAAATCACTTGAATTACGTAAATCACAAGAATTGGGAGTAAACCTATCTCAAAAACGGGGATTTCTTGTTATGAAACAGTCTTTGTGGGTGGAGGAGTATTTCTTCTCGCCAACAGTCTTTCCCTGACATAATTTCAGAGAAGCCCCATGAGAGTTCCGCCTGTGTGTGTGGTGCACAAAACGATGCGATGAGGTCACCCCGTCGTGTTTGCATCCAGCCAGTTGAGCACCTCTTTCAGGCCCTCGCCGGAGCGAGCACTGATTTCCAGCATCGTCACGGGCTGAGTGGCCGACGCAACAATGTCATCCATCCTGAACAATGACTTTATTTCCATCAGACTCATCGTGCAAGGGAGATCCCTGGGAGAAGGTCGAAATAAACACACATATATAATCTTTTCAATATGTTAATATGTAACTGACGTTGTTTCTTTAAAGGTGCAGTGTGTAGAATTTAGTGGCCACTAGCAGTGAAGTTGCAGATTGCAACCAACTGAATTCCCCTCCATGTAGGAGAATCTACGGAGGCCATGAAACTCGCGAAGAACACAAAGTCCCTCTCTAGAGCCAGTGTTTGGTTTATCCATTCTGGGCTACTGTAGAAACATGGCGGTGCAACATGGCGGCATCCGTGGAAGGAGCTCCAGCCCCATGGAGATATAAACGGCTCATTCTAAGGTAACGAAAACACAACGATTCTTATTTTCATGGGATTATACACAAATTAAAACACACCGATGAATATTATATTCCATTTCTGCCAAGTCTGTTCTGCTAGATGCCACTAAATTCCACACACTGCACCTTTAAGACAAAGACTAGCGATTTGGCTTTATCAGGTCACGGACGACCTAGATGACCTTGTGGTATCGTAAAAAATACTTTATTTAAAAGGAATTTTATCCCGTGTTGTATTTGAGGTAAAATAAAAACGAACTCAAAACATATTCCAAAATGTTATCGCCCCCAAATGTGACATTAGCACTTGAGGCGGAAAATGCGTCCCCCAAAAAAGATCAAAAGGGATTATTCTCACACGGCACTTTTATTTTCTTTTCTTTTCCCTCAAAGATTACTACTTGTGCCAGCTTGATGTAATCGTCCATATTAAGGGCAGCTAATTAGAATTTTCCCCCCGGAGGGAGGACCTTGGAATGGAATTACCTTGAGACGGTGTTTGTCCGTGTGGGAGACATTGGTATGCGGGGACCGTGGCGCTTCTCGCCGAGCCCTGACAAGCCTTATCTCCCGCGGTCGTCCACAGGTGTTACCTGTCACCGGATGCGTGATCAAAGCACTGCCGTTTGCCCAGCAGATTACAGAGCAGACATTCGGTCCTCACGAGGACGGCGTTAGGGGACGTAATAACAGTAATGGATGATAACGGTGCGTCGTAAACACAATAACGGAAATGGTCTCAAAATAACAGTAATTTCCACTCGCGACGGGACGAACCGCGGGGGTGTCAGTGTGACGCGGAACAGCGCCGGTTCGTTTCACCAAATGTCGTTTGAATTTGATTCACGCGGCGGCCAAAGGTGAAGTGTTATACGAAGGTTGGTTTGAGAGATAGAGGCCGGAGTGACGCATCCAAGAATAGCGGTCTAACATGATAAAGGTTGACGTACAGAGACAAACTACTGTATTAGTGTGTTTTGGGCTGTGATTAAAATTCTGGGGACCCACTTTTTAAAATTGACAAACAAATCAACATCAGCCAATTAGCAGAGTGATGGGGAGAATTGAACCAGGCTTAACACGAATTGGGGGGTTTTCGAAAAATGATATTTAATTATTGCCAACTATACTCAATAATATCTGCATAATGCAATTCTGAAATTAACAGTCCAAATAAAAATCTGCAGAACAGATATCATAAATGAAAATGCATGGGCAGATATTAAATTATATGATAATGTAAACCATGAAAATTAATCACAGATGGAATAATAGCGAATCCAAAATGATAGAATAAACCAATAATGCAGCAAAAAATGTATAGACATGAAAATTAACATTACTTAGTCTAAAATCCTTAAGAAAATGTAAACCGAGAATTATGAATAACAGAAAACTAAAGATAAAAGTTAAAGAGACAAAGAAAAGGAGAGAAGTAAAAGATAGAAAAAGATACAGAAAACGTTTTTAAAGTTAAAATCTTTAACCAGCCTGTCGGTCAGAGGATCCCCAGTCAAACGATGAAAAGCCCCAAAGATTCTTAGACTGACTAGGTTTATACACCCCGGTGTTACCTCCACCTCCTAGGAACCCTTACAGTACATGGAAGGACTGTATTGCTGACGCAGCATATGGCCTGTCAATCTAACCATCCTAGCCATAAACCCCCGTCCCTTTAAACAAATTATGAAAAATTCACGTTTTCAGTGCTGGTGCACATTCAATGGGGTCTCTGATGGGCCTACGAACACACAAACTGTGAAATAAGACAACCCAGTCAGTTTTGTTTTCAATTGCTCTGCCTCGGTCGAAGAAAAAAAGCCTAAAGCACGCTGTTCTGGACAACGCGGGCAAAGTCACAGCCAACTTTTAAGTTAGGCATTGTAGATGTAATATGAGTGAAGATTCAGCAACTGCATTGCTTATTTCTCGCATCAAATTTGTTCAGAAACAGTCGACTGATGAGGTGGAAATAGTGAATGTTTATCTTCTTCATAGAGAAGTGGGAGAAACAGTCCCGGGGTGGGCGTGGCACACGCATACTGAGACATGCACACGCATACACGCACACTGAATCAGCCTGTCAGAGCCTGGAAGAATAGAGACGCAGGTTAGTATGGATAGAATGAATAGTGTGAATAGTAATGAAAAGTATTTTCAGCAAAACACTTCAATGTTTTTGGGGACCTCAGAGACCTATATTAACCTGTTGAAAAGGAGCATGATATGAGTCCTTTAAATGGTCAAGGTTTTCTCTTCTATAGAGTATTTAATGAATGGTTAATGAAAGAAACACACAGGTACGACCAAAAGAAAATAAATGAAAACAAAACAAATGGACGAACCAAGGCCAAACATAGGCCGTCTGACCCAGTCCTCTTCCCTAACTATCCAAAACATCATTAGAGTGACTGGAAATGATGCCCGAATACTGAACCACCAGTATCTCCAAAATAAAATACATTTAAAATCAAAATTAAAATAAATATGGCATACTAATGACAATTGTAAATGACGAATAAAAGGTCTGTATGGAAACTGTCTGTACCACGCCCCTGGGGTGGACCAGAGGAGCCTGAAGGTCGCACAGGAAGGTCCCAGAGGTCAGGGCACAGGATCTGGTCAGTCTATTCCACAACAACTTCTTCTCAGATTCTAGTCAAGATTCCAGTCACAACACAGAGCAAATCTGTGCGTAGCTTGAATTAGTAAACCGACCATTTAGAAAGATTTAGAAGTCATTTCTTTGTACTGTGACTACATTACATTACATTACAAATTACTTAAAATCACAAAGTCAAAATATCACAATCGTTTGGACCAAATACCTTGATCGAGGATGGGACAATATTTTGGGGATCACCATTATTGCTCCTGTTCATTTTTTCTGCAAGTCGGGACCTTCAATGTCCATTTCAATCTGATATGAATAAAAAAAAAAGTTGTCACACAACAGGATGAGGACGCTAAGTCACCACGTTAAAATAACCCAAATCCCAGATTACAACTGATTGCATATGATTATATCCACAAATCCAACACTGCACCTTTTAGATGAAAATGTGGTGATGAGGTGTCTCCACCATGTGTTAAATCGAAATTAGAGCATGTTCGTCTGTGTTGGGCAACTCTTGCGGCCTCTTGCCTGCTGCGAGAGATTAATTTATTTTATTTATTTTCTTCTCAGCTTGTTTTTGCACCTGGACAATCAGGCTGAGCCGAAGACAAGCCTGTCTGATTCCTGCAGCGGTGCAACTCGGGCAATCGTTGGGCAGATTTAGAAACTAAGCTACGGAAAGACCTTAAGCCCAACTGACTGCGAGTTACTTCCCCCTATTTTTTAATAATTGGTGCGTATATAGAGCAAGGCAGGGTTGCAGTTTTTCACCCGCAACTGCCTCGTCCGTAGCAGCAACCATGGTGAAGCGGCACACAGACGGAAGCAGCAGCTCGGGCTATTTTGAACAATTTTAGAGAGGCAGTGCACGGAGTTGCTATTTCAGCAAAAGCGCTCCCTTTGGCAGGCCAGCGTGACTTTTCGCTGTCCGTTTCTGCGCGCTGCCAAACTTGACAATTTCTGTGGGAAATTCGGCTTTTGAGGTTGTAGTTCTGTGTCAATGTGTGTGTGTTATTGAAAGAGGCTTTTAAAAATTGCTCAATGGCAACCCACACTATCTTCCTTTTCCCATTGCCCAATGAAAGTTTGTCACACCATATTCTCTGTGAGAATATTCTCTGTGAGACAGAATTCTCCGTCACAGCGGCATTTGGAAATGTTTTAACTGCAGATTGGGGGTAGCAGAGAGGGCGGGGGGTCCCAGCAGGGTGCCCTGATGCACGCTTTCAAACAGCGACGGACACAATAACACCAGTCGAATCGCTGCCGAAATTGCCGGGGGCCATTTTCACTTCGCGTGTTTGTTTGGGGCCTGTAGCTTTTTAGGGGGGTCAAGTCGGGTTTGGGAGACGGATGGGGCGAGGAACGAGTTGTTATTTTCTCAAACACCCTTTGCTTATTCCATTCAAACACCCTTTGCTTATTCCATTTGCCAGGCTTTCAGCTGCATGCTGAAAACATTGTTAAGCGCTGTTTGATCTCACAGCCAGCTGATAGACAACGCAGACTAAGAACTGCTGGAGCTGATTACCTTCAAACCGGCACATCGAAGGAGAAAAAGGAGGAAAAAGGGAGAAGGTGCTTTCGCTTTGGAATTAGTCAGAGATGCGAACAGTAATAAAAAATAAAATGAAAAACCCAACCGGCCGTGGATAGAGGTTGGACAGATAACCTGCGTATTGTACTCGGAGCAAAGGCACAAGCCACCTGGAGGCACTTAAGGATTTTTATCGGCCAGAACCGCATGTGGCGTCTGTGATGTCAGCTCACCCCGCATCAGAGATAGAGAAGTAGAGGAGCATTTGTTGGGAGAATTTGGTAATATACAGTGAACCTAGGAAACGAGCAATAAATCACAATCTCTACTACATCTCAATATGTTCTTGACATCCGTCAAGACCGAGAGTTCTACTTTTGACGCCAAATTAAGTCATGAACCGTGGATTCATGCAACCAGGTAAGTGTAGAGTATCATGTTGGTATCCGGTGGTAGAGACGCGGAGCAATAATGGAGACGACAGCGGATAATTAGGATCTCAGGCTCAAGCTTTAGTCAAACAATACGGTACCGTGAGATAACATGGCAGAGACAACCAGGGGCTTACGCGCAGGAGACAAATCTCTACATGACATATCGGCGGAACGTAACGACTGCTTTAACATGATCTGTGGGGTCATAACGTGTTGGCTGTTCCTAGGGAATAGTCGTTCAACGCCTGTTAACTGCAAATGGGCGGCACGCGTACCACATATGATCGCGGTGTATCCGGCCAATCGTAGTGCCACGGCTTGATCTCACTGTGAGCTGCTAAATATTCCACCCCGTCACGTCACGGACTGGATTGAGCCGAATAACCGCTTCAGTTGAGACGGATTTTGAAGGTCAAATGTTGGAGGTTCCCGTGGGCACGGTGTGTACGCCCCGGTTTGCTGATTTAGGCCGATAATGACATCAAAACAAATACAATGAAAATAAAATGATAATACTTAAAAGCTACAAAAGCAACCTTTTCCCGCCCCGTTCTGTCGTTGAGCATGAATGATATGATCCTGATTAATCCGACAGCAACATAATTTTTCTTACCTGATGCTATTCATACCAAACTAATGGGAGCCATGGAGGCAGATGTTGTCAAATCTGGACCAAATCATGCCCAGTTATCATATAATGAAGTCCAGATTGATTCAGTTGAGGACGAACAGTGATAGATGATGCAGGTGAGAGGCGTATTACTCTCTGTCCTATGTAGCGAAACCAGACAGACAGACAGATTTTTTGTTTTTGTAAGAAAACTGCAACGCACTTATTTGATGCTTAATTTAATTTCGAGTCGGACTGAATTTGAAACAGCAATATTTTCAAACTAAGTAATAGCTTTAGTTATAAGCCTTCGTGTTGTTTTTGCCTCACTTCGAAAAGTGAATTGATGTACATGTAGGTAGAAATTGGGAATTTTTTTTTTTTCAGATTTTCATGATATTTCACTGATCTGAACTCGCTTTACATGACCCTTTTCAATTCTCACCTGTAGGAGGCGCTAGTGAGCAAGTTTTTACTCAACTGTTTGTACTACTCTCAAGCAAATGTCCTCTATGAATTTTAATTACGAGTAGAGACCACACCCTCTCGGTTCTGAAGATGACTGAGAGGCATTATGGATAGAACTACAGAAAAGATAATTGTAGTCATTTCCAAGGAGGTGTGATCATCTGGGCGCCGGCGCTGTTGTCATACGGGTCGGAATGTGCCGTCGCCCCCGCGCAAACTCCCCACAATTCAGCGCGGACCTTTCTCATTAACACCTCTATCTGGCGAGTTAGCGGTTTAGCACAAAGGATCGCCGGGACGGGAGTGCGAGCAGCCGACAGGTGGGCCGATCCGTCACTGTCAGGCGAAGCCACTCCGTCTCCATGCGTCAGGGCCGTCAGCGTGTCACTCCTTCAGCCCCGAAACGAGACACATAGCACTATTTTTTTCCCCTCCTCCTATTTCTTCTTCTTCCTCGGCAGAATCGAGTCTCTTAGGAATTGGGGGGAAAAGAAAACGTCTATGTTTGGACCGCATCGGCTAGGGGAGGGTGGAAGGGGTGGGGTTCCACGTTAAACAACTACCTTGACAGGTGCGGGTAGCGTAGGTGACGCGAGGAGCACCGTCTTCTTCTGTTTTGTAGAAAGGAACAAGAAAGGACTGCTAGGACTGTAAGATAATCATCAAGCATCAAAAACTTAGTTAAAAGTTTATAAAGGCACAGGGGGTGGCAAGGAGCCCACTCTGGCGAACAATGCAGAGGGGAAATAAAATGTCTCTCTGCCATTCCCAGCTCTCTCTGCCTGTCTTTCTGGCTTATGAATTTAAAAAAATAAAAAAAATAAAAGTAAGCGAGCAGGCGCGAGAGGCATAAATATGTATTACATTGTAGGTGAGGATTTAGGCTGTCAGTGCCTAACATGTCCATCCGAATGTGATTTTAAATTCACTGCGCTCCTATTTAATGTTGGAGACCATCGGTGGTGACAGAGCCCCTCCAGGCAGCCAGGCATGAGAAGGCATCAGATGGCAGGATTACTTGTGACATTTTGAGGCTATTGTTTTCACAGCTCACATGGTGCCTCAATCAAATATTCAATATTTCACACCTAGTTTGGAAAACAAACAAAAAAAAAAGACAACATACACACACTCTTACAGGATCCACAGATGCACTCATTGCTGGTACTCCTAAGCTTTTGGGGATCGGATCCAGCGGAAATTCCAACTCTGTCCTTTTAGTAACGACGATTCCATGTTTGCTGATTCAGAGGTCAAAGCCTCGGGAAGAGTTGGTAGAAAAAGTGCCTGCCTCGCACCGACTGTCGACTGTGCACGCATGCGGACTGTGAGAGCGACGGCGGACAACCTGAATAGGCGAGCCTGCCCGACTCCATTATCGACACAATCAATTATCCCCTTCTCCCGTATTCCCAGGCTTTCTACCTTTCTCATTAAAATTAAAAGAGCATAAACCGATGTCGGACAAATCCTTAAAAAACGCGCCCGTCTTACCTGAGTTGAGGTTCCAGCATTCTGCCGATGCTGTTAAAGAGGAACTGTACGGCGTGTTTATTGCAACTGACAGTCAGCGGGGCAGTGGCTCCAAAAAGTACAAACAGCAAAGTGCAACCTCTGCTGGACTGAAGGCACACATCCAGAAAGTTCAATGAAGGCGCAGGTCAAGGACTCCGGAGAGGATTCTTTGTGTGTGTGTGTGTGGGTGGCAGAGCTGGGCCAACACGGCACGTGACTCGGTTGGGGAGATAGTGACACAAAAGATTCGCAAACGAATCGTTCCGAGCGAACCGAATCCAACGAACGAAGAGTCGTAAAAATTGTACCAATCTTTTTACTGAGTCACTCGTAAAGAGCCAAATCTCCAAAAAGAGACAAACTTTTCATGACTAGAGATGAAATCGCTGCGGCCGGAATTACGCCGTAATCTAGGAGGCGGCCATGCGGCGTCCGCAAGGCGCCCAGCACCCCTCATGACAACTATTTTAACTATTTTCTCCAGTTGAGACTGCTGCGGCCGTGAATGGATTCCTGTTATTTTCCAGATTTTCAAAGAAATCATAACCCTGACATATAATTACTCATTACATGATCGCAATTTCACTTAGGTAGGAGCAGGCAACAATTTCACATTCCAGTTATCCCACCACTGTGCAAGTAAAATCCATCTGAAAGGCATGTTTGCATGTATATGACATTCATGTCGTACCTCTGTGCTTTGGCTTCAGCCGAGGATAGGGTGCGTTCTCAGCGATAACGTGCTTACAGATTGAAACAGAGGTTCAAACATCTTTCAATAGGGTTAGGGTATTTCCTATTTTTCTTTTTTTTTTGGAAACCGGATATTTCAAAAGAAGAAATAGGAAGATATCCCTAATGGCGCTGCTAATTGCCCAACAACACTCACTCAGCACGAACACTTCATCAACACACGCTGTCAAAACCAAACATTTCGCAGCCAACATCAGAAGTGAAGCAGTTTGGCAGGGCCCGGCTTTGGGGGCTGAACGAAGGGTTTGCGTGCGCGACATTATGAGATAATATTACGAGCACGACAACCGTCTACGCTTTCCAAAATATGCAAATGCAGGATCGCCGGTGCCATCCAAGTTACTCCTGTCCAAGGCACTGGCAAAAGAGCTGGAGGAGGTCCCCGGGCGCTGCACTGCGGCTGCCCACTGCTCCGAGGGCATAGGGTGGGTCAAATGCAGAGGCGTTAATAAAGAAAAAATACAATTTGAGTCGCCTGCTTGTGCTCCAAACACGTATTTTCCACTCGCATGTCCTCACTGCGCGGACGAGGTCTTTAGATTTACAGTCAGTCCCCGGGGGAAACTGAAGTATCAGGAGTGACAGTAACGGCCTCTTTACACAACTGCCATAAATTTTGCAAGACATATACGGCCCTCCGCCAAAACCCTACCCCCCCAAAACAAGTCAGAGAACTGACTTACCGTATCTGTGATCTAGGCTCAGGATTTTGTTAATGCACTAAGCAAAAAGTACTTCGCTAGTAAGCTTCGGACAACAGCAGGGCTTCATTTCTGCCGGATCCAAACATGATCCGGGTCCCAGATTGGGACCGGCGCCAATTTGACTGGATCCGGCACCTCCTTTTGTCACTATCAAAATCTGTCAATAACTTTTGTGCAATATTTAATGTTATCTGTCCTGTCATTCTTATATTTCCCATTGAAGTGACTCATGAATCGCTTGGTTGCCGATTTTGGATGCATTTTAAATCTGATAATAAAAAATAACGTGACGGTGACGTCTGAAGCGCGTGAGCTTTGTGCACGTGAGCTAACGTTACTGCGATTTTGAATTAGGAACAATGAGGAAACTGCCGGAACGGCCGGGTCGAAGAGGGGAATCGAAGAGAACTCAAGGTTCAAGGTTCCCCTACATACAGGGTGATCCAGCGATAGAACTCCGGACCAGAGGGCGTTTTTCGGGAGCCTGGCAAGGAATCCGGAGAAACGTCACAAGGGAAAGGCCAAACGGGATACTACAAGTTAATTTGTGATTTAAAAGTGTTTTAGGAGGAGCAGGACGCGGGGGCACTGCCAGCAGTTTGGCATCGATGGCACACGAGATGTCCTTCGGGACAGTGATGGGGAATTTATCCCAGATGGACTGATGGACCTCATGTCCCCATCTCAAGTGCAGCGTGTGAGAGCGGCTGTTCCCGGATGAACATCATCTGCACCGCCAACAGGTCATCTCTTCTCACATCCACCATCTCCTCGTTACTCTTTCTTTGCCTTGTTGGACCACCGCTGACCAAGTTCAACCCCATTCCATACCGTATGTGAGGTCACAGATTACTAAAGGACACAGAACTGCCCAAGCCCCGAGGAGTAAAGTAAGAAGGCCTCTATGGGTGTTTTGTGGGCTGTTTTGGACAAATTAACAGGAAGGTAAGTATGCGTCTTTTATTACTATTCTCTGCCGAGGGTGGTGATGGTATGGTGATGATGATGATTAATGCATCAGGCCAATCAATGGCGGAATGCAGCATATCATTACTGTAAGCTCCACAGCTAAGCAAGTGTGCTATGAAATGGTGAAATGTGTGGCTAATAATGAAAACTTGTCCCGTCGTTGCGGCCATGATATGTGCATGTAATATTTTGCCGTATTACCATAAGCCCCGCAGCTAGTGGGCGTTTATTGCTGTGCGGTGAAATGACTATGGTCAATTATAATTCCCATCGTTGGGGCCATATAATGTTTACTACTGCAGCCGTATTTTCGATCGGTGCGCTGCACATAGAGTTGTTTATTATCATCCTTGTCATCCTTGTTTGGTTTCAGCACAGCAGCACCTAGGTGTCTGTGCGCCGGCCACTGTGGTTTCAATGCGTTCCGTACGTTCCGTGACTCTCCCCCCCCCCGGA